>VDFB02382091.1:0-21622 GCA_007258455.2 Sequoia sempervirens
TTTAAGAATTGTTTCAAAAAGTATATGAGCTCTATGACTGGCCTCTCTTGAACTAGGCCTAAATTGGTCCAATTTACAAAGAAACTACCCTTCAATCATGAAATATTCACTCAAAACCTAAAAAAATCAGATCAACATGTTGTAAAACATCTAAATCAATGACCTCTTGAGTTAGTCATGCATTTTAAGACCCCAAAACTAGAAACCCTCATTTTGCTTACAAATTAGGAGGGTTTAATGAAAATGACATCTCCACACCACACAAAACCTTGCAACCACTTGGAACACATCCCATTAGACCTTTACATGCTCACAAAACCTTCACATGGGTAGCCATAACATCAATTGACAAAAACTCAACTTCTACACCTTCAGTTGCATTGAAAATGCACAAAAATTTGACTAGGGCATCACCTTGAAAAGTCACAAATGTCCACATCTACGTCCAAAACTTAAACACATCTAATTTACATCATATTAGACCATTCCACCAAGTTACAATGGCATATAATGGGTGGAATGGTCAAAAACTACATTTTTAGACTTTCAAACCCTCTAATGGCTGTGCACAGATAGTTTTAGTAAAATGTCAATAAAACCCTCTAAACTCAATGAAAATTAACCAAACCACTTTCAAATGAAAGATGAAACTCTCCTCTTTCCAACCATAATAGGGTTGAGCCCGTACAGGTTGTACAAAGGTCGTACCACATGTTTTAGTAGCAAATTTACATAGAAATTTCTAGAAAATAGCCACTTTTTTTATTAGAACTTCAAAAAAACTGATTCAACAACCATGCCTCGACCATGAGAGGCTTATTTAACATCCAACCACCCTTACAAAAATCCTCCAACTGAAATTTTTTAATTAGTTGGACATTGGAAACCAACTTTTTACCAATTAGACCCCTAATTGCCTAGTTTTTCACTTTTAACAATTTGTTGACAATGAGTACATTTTTATGCAACCTTTTGTATTTTTTGAACTAACTAATGTAAAATACCCCTAATTACATAATTAATGGGCTCAAAGGCCTTATTCAATCATAAAATGACTCAAGTAACCCTCTTTTCCTAATTCCTATGCTTCCTTCAAAGGATGAATTGTTTTAAACTGTGTGTATTGGGTGCTCCTGCACCATACACCCTGCCTTAAAATTCTTCCAAGTCCCTTGGAAACTTCTGTACCTACAAAAAAAACATAATTAGATAATCCTCTTTGTCCTTGCAATGGTCTCATCTTCACCTTGGGCTTATACTTGTCCTCCTCTTGAAATTCCATGCTTGCTTTGTCACTTTAACTCTTCATGTCTACTCTATCAACTTGAATCTGCACTTCTAGGCTTTGATTGTCCTTCATCCATCTTCCTTTTTCCTGCCCTTCTACTTCTTTCATTACAAACCAAATCATCATATGACTGTCCTCCTTCATCTTTACCCTTGGCTTGACCTCCATCAATAGTATCAACACAACTAGGAAGCAACAAATAACTTCCTTTATCTTTTGCTTCTTGAGCTTCCTCTTCACACTTACCATCCCTGTTACCACTGTCATCATAGCACACAACTACTCAACAACAAGTTTCATTAACCAAAGAAAATTCTCTACCCTTATCTCAGTCCTTCCTCTTCTCTCCATTTCAAGTGGAGACTTCACAAACTCTTTAGCCTTCTCATGGCCTAACTCTGATTTCCCTGCACTCTTAGTCCCTGTCCTCATAGAGACCCCTAACAAACTTTTCATCCTATTTACTTCACCCTTCATGGTGACAACCTTTTCTTCATACTCTTGCACTGTCTTTTTCATATTTCCCTTCACTGTTTCTTGCCATTCTAACTGGCTAATTGTCATGTCTTTGTCTGTCATAAAATTTTATCCCTGTTAAGGCCTTGCATTAGACCTTTTTCTTCCTTCATCACTATGTTCTTAACCTGTAATGTCCTCTCAAACTCATTACATTCATGCCCCATCATTGGGATATGCAAGTCATCCTCTTGACTATCCATACTTTGCCTTCTATTTTCTTCCTCAAAGACCTTTGTCCTACTAACTTCATAAACACAACTTAACTGTTCTTCACCTCCTCCTAACATCATGCTTTCACATTGGTTTACCTCAACCAATATACTCTCCATCATGTTCCATACCCCTTGGGATTCTCTCTCATATACCTTCACCTCACTGTCCACCTTTTCCATTGTATTTCCAATGTCCATACTTTCTGTATTTCCAGTATTAGACTAATTTTTGTCTGCAATCAACTTTACAGGACACCAAACTATCCCTATCATAATCTTCTCATCATCTACAAGCCTTTCAAGACTTGTTCCTTTTTTTTCATCTTTGGTACCTACATCCTTTACCTTTACCTCAATTTTTAAGACCCCTTTATCCATAGGTCTGTCAATCACATCTCCATATACCTGCTTCTTTTCAATTTCTTGCACATTCAGTGGATAACTCACCTCTTCCTTTGTGTTTTCATCATTCCCAAATGGCTTATGTTCTTGCAACTCTTCTTCACTCTTCATAACCTCATCTCTTCTCCTAAGGATCTCTATCCCAAGAATCTTCTTTTCACAACACTCTGTCTCAGTCCCATATACCTTTGCATTCTTCATGGTTTCCTGCCCCAGAACACTATCATTCCTCATTGAACAAACTCTTACATGTTCCTTATCTTCAATAAAACATTCATGCTTACACTGCTCTTTCAAGGTCTTCTCATCTTTTTCCTTCACTTTCTTTGTTTCCCTTGTGTCTTCAAACTGTTATGTTTTCCTCAATGCTTCCTCATGGTGTTTTTCTTTCTCCATTGCTTCTATGCTATGTCTTTTTGTCTCTCCCTTATACCCTTGTTCCTTTTGTTCCAACAACTCTCTTTTTCCACACATGCCTATCCTTCTTTGTGTCCCTTCATCCTGCAAACAATTCAAGATATACCTTTTCCCATCCTTTTCAATTTCATACACATTTAGTCTCCCATCATGTATAGAAAATCTATCAAAATGCCAAACCCTTCCTAGTATCATATGGAAATCTCTTATAGGCATATCACATAAAACAACATCATTATAAGGACCAATATGAAAATCTACAAAAGCTTGCTCTCGAACCACAACATGCTGATTACTATTTACCCAATATGCCTTGTAAGGTGATTCATGTTTTAGCCTTGTCAAATGCAATTTTTCAACCATTTCCTTTGAGACAACATTATCTAATGAACCTGAATCAATCAGTACCTTACATATCTTACCTTTGCATTTACATCTAGTCTAGAAAAGAGCATTCCTCATTTGTTCTTCTTTCTCATCTAACCTTCTGAAGTCCATTGTATCTTGTATCTTTAAATGATTCAAGCCAAATGCTCTTCTTCAATCTTCAATAGATCTACTTCCTAGCTCTGATGCCACTCTGATGTAGAGCCAAGGTGAAGTTCATTCACAACAATGAAAATATCAACTTTGGAACAAAGAACTCTTCTTTACCATGCATTCAACTCACCCTCAATGCCAAGCAACCTTCCAAACTTGAAAAAAAAAAGGAATAACTTTTCAAAGACACCTCACACCCATGAACCCAAACTCTTTTTGGATACCCATTATGGCCTATTCAAACATATCAGAAGTTCTTAAGCACTTGTTTCAAAAATTATATGAGTTCTATGACTGGCCTCTCTTGAACTAGGCCTAAATTGGTCCAATTTACAAAGCAACTACCCTTCAATCATGCAATATTCACTCAAAACCTAAAAAAAGAAGATCAAAATATTGTAAAACATCTAAATCAATGACCTCTTGAGTTAGTCATGCATTTTAAGACCCCAAAACTAGAAACCCTCATTTTGCTTACAAATTAGGAGGGTTTAATGAAAATGACATCTCCACACCACACAAAACCTTGCAACCACTTGGAACACATCCCATTAGACCTTTACATGCTCACAAAACCTTCACATGGGCAGCCATAACATCAATTGACAAAAACTCAACTTCTACACCTTTAGTTGCATTGAAAATGCACAAAAATTCGACTAGGGCATCACCTTGAAAAGTCACAAATGTCCACATCTGCATACAAAACTTACACACATCTAATTTACATCATATTAGACATTCCACTTAGTTATAGTGGCATACAATGGGTGGAATGGTCAAAAACTACATTTCTAGACTTTCAAACCCTGTAATGCCTATGCATAGGCAGTTTTAGTAAAATGTCAATAAAACCCTCTAAACAAAATGAAAATTAACCAAACAACTTTCAAATGAAAGCTGACACTCTCCTCTTTCTAACCATAATAGGTTTGAGCCCGTACAGGTCGTACAAAGGTCGTACCACATGTTTTAGCAGAAAATTTACATAGAAATTTCTAGAAAATAGCCACTTTTTTATTGGAACTTGAAAAAAACTAATTCAACAACCATTCCTCGACCATGAGAGGCTTATTTAACATCCAATAACCCTTCCCAATGTCCTCCAACTGTCATTTGAGTTAGGTGGATGTTGGAAACCAACTTTTTAAACCAAATAGACCCCTAATTGCCTAGTTTTTCACTTTTAACAATTTGTTGACAATAAGTACATTATTATGCAACCTTTTGTATTTTTTGAACTAACTAACATCAAAGACCCCTAATTACATCATTAACGGGCTCAAAGGCCTTATTCAATCATGAAATGACTCAAATACCCCCTAGTTCCCTAATGCCTTCCTACTAATGTTGAATTTTGAAAATGTGTGTTAGTTGCTCATGCCAATGACTATGAATATGAATGTGAAATGATGAATGGTACAAGTCATGAATGGTTTGATTATGATGTATTCTTTGTTTTTTTATATTTTTGGATGCAAATATGAATGAAAAATGCATGTGATGATGTTTTTGCGAATGTCAAAATGTACTCAGTTATTTCATTTTAAAAGATATGAAACATTTGATACTTTGCTAGTTTTTGGGAAAATCTATAAATGCAAAATGTAGATTCTAGAATGAATGTAATCTATACTAACCATGCAGGGTATCCATACAATATTTCCATTCTGAGAGCTTATTTGTTCTTTTTGTGTCATCATAGAGCATTGAAATGTTGAAAGTTAATACAAGCATCAAAGGGTATGTTAGCACCAGTAATGACCTAAGTATTGCTTTCATGATTTTTGATATAGCAAGTTAATACAAGCATCTAGGTATAGTGGTCGAGATCACACGAGTATTGCTTGCATAAATGGTTAGAAGTTAACATGACTTTCCCATGCAAATTACGAAATGTCATCAATGATACTTAGTAGAGCTTGTCTCGCGACAATTTGTATAGTACTAATGATTTCTCACAAACAGACAAAGAAAAATCAATACTCCTTCCTTGCTTTTCTAGTTTAGTACATCATTGAATTGCTCGGAGATATGATGAAAAGCAAACAACCATTCAAATCTTGCCTAAAATATTTCAAACATTATTCAGATTAAGATCATCCAACTTGGTTATCAACATTGATGTTTGTGTTTTGATTAATGTTGTTTTGACCATGTTTGATTTCACTGGCATTGAGTGATCGTTTTGATGTTGTTTTTGATGTGATGTGTCAATAGATGTTGCATTTTGTCAAACTGTTGTTTGTTTTTTTGTGATATTCTAAAAGGTTGTTGCCCCTCTCTTGTCTTAGTCTGTGTTTCTGCCCCTAGTGTAAACACAACCTGAATATGATGGATATGTACAAAATTCATCAAGCCATGATGAAGCATAAGAATTCCCATGGCATGATATGGATACAATAGGTATGCACAAATGATAGATATGGATAGATGATATCGTAAAGTGAATGCAAGACATAGGCTAATAGATAGAGGGGCCAATTTTGATCACAAGTAGCGTCTGTTTAATAGGTATTCACCATGTGTTTTTATTGCACTTTTTCAAGACTTTTTTTCTAATTTTTTTGTATATTTTCAAGACTTTTTCTAAAAAAAATTCTATTTTAGGACTTTTTCTAAATTTTTTTGGGACTTTTTGTTTTTGTTTTGTATTTTTAGACATAGAATTTCTTCAGATGAATACTATTGATTGGTTCTTCAAACAAGTCCCCCTCTGACATAGATAACTGATATGCACCAGAACTGTATGCTACAATGATGACAAATGGACCTAACCAGTTAGGTTCAAATTTGCCTTTATTTTCTCTGTCTTGCTGAGTACGTGGATTTTCTCTCAAGACTAAGTCACCCACTTGAAATTTCCATGGTTTAACTCTGTGATTATAGCTACGAGACATAATCTGTTGATAACCCTTCAAATGATCAGCTGCATGTTGACGCCTTTCATCTAACAATTCTAGCTCTTGAAGGCGAGATATTCTATAGTCTTCATCATTTATCAATCCTTTGAGTGAGACCCTAAGCGAAGGTATTTCAACCTCTAGTGGTAAGATCACTTCTGATCCATAGACCAAGGCATATGGGGTAGCTCCTGTTGGTGTGTGAATGATGGTTCTATATGCCCACAAAGTTGGATTTAACTAGACATGCCAATCACGACCGACATCATTTACCGTCTTCTTCAAGATTTTTAAGATTGTTTTGTTGGAAGCCTCTGCTTGACCATTGCCTTGTGGATAATAAGGTGTAGAGAACCTGTGTTGGATGTGAAATCTTTCACAAAGTTCGTCAACATCCTGATTCTTGAAAGGCATCCCATTATCAGTGATTATAGAATTAGGAATTCCATATCGACAGATGATGTAATTCAGGATGAATGGAGAGATTTGTTTACCAGTCACGGTCGTCAAAGGAACAACTTTGATCCATTTTGTAAAATACTCTATAGCCATGATGATGAATTTATGTCCATTTGATGATGAAGGATGAATTTTTCCAACAAGATCTAGTCCCCACTGAGAAAAAGGCCATGTTGGAGTGAAAGGTTGCAGTTCCTGTGTAGGTGCATGAATAAGATTCCCATGGATCTAGAATTTAGAACACTTCTTGACAAACTCAAAAGATTCCCTCTCCATGGTAGGCCAATAATATCCCATTCTAATAAGTTTCTTGGCTAAGGTTAAACCACTTGAATGAGTTCCACAAATACCACCATGAACTTCTTGTAAGGATTTTTTAGATTCATCACGTTCAAGACATCGAAGGAGTATACCTTCAAGACCACGTCAGTAAAGGATAGCAGTGATCAAGGTATAACGGGATGATTGGCATATGAAATTCCTTTTTTGGTTTCGGGATAAGTCTGGTGGTAAGATGTTGTCTTTCAGGTAGGTATAAGTCTTACCATATAAGGGTGACTCGGAACCAATTAAATGGCAGATGACTTGGGTTTCAGGATTATCATAGGCGGGAGAAAACAATTGTTCCACCAAGAATTCATATGATTTCTATTTTTTTGATAATTGTAACAAGGAAGCAATTGTAACCATTGCATCTGTAGCTTTATTATCAATCCTTGGGATTTGTGAAAACTTGATTGTCACAAAATAATTTTTAAAATCATCCACCATGTTCTTGTAAGGAAATATTCTATCATCTTTAGTTTGATAATCATCATTGATTTGATTGATGACAAGTTGTGAATCACCGTAGACTTGCAACTTTGTAATCTGCCAATCCAATGCTATCTTCATTCTAGTAAGCAATGCTTCATATTCAGTTATGTTATTCGTGCAAGGAAACATCAACTGATATGATTTTGGAATGGTATATCCTTCAGGTGTGACAAAAATAATCCCTGCCCCTGAGCCTTGCTATGTGTAGGATCCATCAAAGTACAATGTCCATGATTTCTTAATTATTGCTGTGAAGATGACTGCATTAGGAAATTCAATGTGCATTTGGTTTTCCTCTTGTAAAGGTGCTTCAACCAATTGATCTGCGATGACTTTTCCTTTGATAGCTTTGTGATCTACATAGTGAATGTCAAACTCACTTAAGATCATTACCCATTTTGTAAGCCTTCCTGTCAATGTAACTTTGCTTAAGAGGTATTTTAATGGATCAATTTTGGTTATCAAGTTAACTGTATGAGCCAACATATAATGTTGCAATTTTTGGGAAGCAAACACTATAGCTAAACAAGCTTTTTCAATGAAGGTGTAATTTAGTTCATGACTTGTTAAAGTTCTGCTGATATAGTATATGGCCCTTTCTTTACCTATAGAATCCTCTTGTGCTAGTAGTGCTCCCAAGGATACTTCTGTTGCTGAAATATAAAGTATAAGAGGCTTTCTTGGAACTGGTGGAATTAGAACTAGTGGATACATGAGATAGTGCTTGATCTGATTGAATGTTGCTTCACATTTTTCTTCCCATTTGAATGGGACATTTTTATGCAATAGATGTGTAAATGGTAAGCTTTTGTCTGCCAGTTGAGCTATAAACCTCCTGATGGATTGTAGACGTCCTTGTAGAGATCTAAGTTGACTAATATTTCATGGTGGTGGCATGTCCATTATAGCTTGTACTTTTTTTGGATCAACCTCTATGCCCTTTTCCAAAACAATGTATCCCAGGAGTTTTCCAAATTTAACACCGAAGACACATTTCTTTGGATTGAGTCAAACATTGAACTTCTCCATTCTGATAAAGATTTTTGATAGGATTTGAAGATGTCCTTCTCTTGTGTGAGATTTGGCCAATAATTCATCCACATAATATTCCATGAATGTATGCATCATATCATGAAAAATTATTGTCATTGCCTGTTGATAAGTGGCTCCTGCATTTTTAAGCCCAAATGGCATGACGTTCTAGCAATAGGTACCCCAAGGGCATGTGAATGTTGTTTTATCTTGATCCTCTAGTGCAATCTTAATCTAGTTGTATCCTGAAAAATCCATCTATTAATGAATACATTGCATGACCAGCAGTTAAATCAACAATCATATCTATGTTTGGCAAAGGAAAGTCATCTTTGGGACATGCTTTGTTCAAATCTCTAAAATTTGTACAAATTCTAATCCTACCGTCTGGCTTTGAAACAGGTACGATATTGGAGATCCATTCTGCATAGTCAATAGTCTAAATGAATCCAACATCTAAAAGATTCTTTAACTCTTCTTTAACCAACAATGCAACATGTGGATGCATTTTTCTGAGTTTTTGCTTTCGAGTTTTGCCCCTACATTTATGGATAGATGATGCATTATCAGATTAGGATCCAACCCTGGCATATCAGCATATGACCAAGTGAAATTGATTTGATTCTCCTTCAAGAAATCCATGAATTTAAGTACTTCTTCCACTGTTAATGATTCTACAAGTTGCAAGATTTTTGGCTGCTTTGCTGTACTTATGTTGATTGATTCTGTGGGCTCAATCAAAATAGAAGATCTTTCTTGATAATGTTTGGGAAGAGTTTCAAGTTTCTCATCCTTCAGTGCCTCAAAAAGGTTTTCACTGTTAGATTCACTCTTTATTTTTCTCTTGTTTTGATCGACCACTGCTATTTTTGAGTTTTCACCAATAGATCCATATTTTATTTCATTTATTTTGCAGCTAAGAGACTTGACACCTTCCCTATCAAAATCTAGAGTATGATATTCTTCGATGAAATAATTGTTTTCTTCATTAGATGAACAAAGGAAATTTACAATATCCTCATCATCATGGAATGTAGGGATATGGATAGGTGCATCATTGTCCCAATCAATAAGTTCTGGATAAACTAAAGGCATGGAATCATTAGGTTGGGTAAGGTCTTGAGCTATCAAAGTCATGATATGGTTATCATTTTCATGAGGGACAAGGTCTATGATGGTATTTTCCTGTCGATTATCAATCCCATTAAAATCTGATTTGTCCTCACTTGAGTCATCGTCATATGGTGGTTCAAATTCAAGTGATTGTGTTCCTGAGCTTTCTCCTTGTATGAGAATGGGTGCATATTTGTGTATGGTATCAACTTGTTTTTCTCTCCAAAATTCATCATTATAAATGGTGTCCCATTCATATTCATTGGAATCAATATTTGAACTATTTTGTAATTGAAACACTGATTCATAAAATTTTTGTAGAGCGACATCTCCATGGGGTGTATCTAAAATTGATTCTCCTTTATGAATTTGTTGTGCTTGTTGTAAAGTTGACTCTTCGGTATCTTTACCATATCCAAGTCATGTTTTATCCTTTGGATGTATTGAAATAGGTTGAATTGGCTCCACAATTCCTTCTTTTCTTTTGCCTATAGGACCATTTCCTTCATAGCCTATTCTTTGCATGATAGTATATGCTTTTCCATATTGTTCAGTAGGTAACTTGATGTGCAAGATATATCTATTTTTCATCTTTGTATAACCAGCTTAGGATGTCTTTATCTTCACTTTCTTCCTCAAGAGTGTTAGCTTTAATGAACTTTCCATCAAACTTTGTGATTGGCACAGAAGCTTGGGATGTAGAGGCTATTGCGATCTTCTGATTTGATAGAGTTGGTTGACCATGTGACCTCGGAGATGGAGGTAAGGTAGAAAGGGATAGCGAATATTCACCTATTCCTTTGTCTTTAAAATGTAGCTTGGTGTCAAGATTCTTGTCAATTCTTGGAGTTGGCCTTGTAGATTGGAAGAAGTAGTAAAAGCCTCCCTATTGTGCGGCACAAAGGCGTCTTGAGTTTCTAAAAGATTTGAACAAGTTTGGGTTCTATTGTATTCAGCTTGTATAGTTATTTCTTGTCCATCATACAGAAACTTTAGGCATTGATGGTATGTTGACGGTACTGCTTGCATATCGTGAATCCATGGGTGACCTAAAATTATGTTATAGGAAAGATCAGATCTAGAACCTGACAAAAAGTATTTTTCACAACAGGTCCCACTCTGATAGGTAGCATTATTAGTCCTTTAGAATCTCTTTCTTCATCATCATATTCCTTGATAGTTATTTTCCTTCGTGGATCAATGGAATTTTTTGATATTCCTAAGGCATGTATTAGCTTTAAGGTAATAAAATACAAAACCAGCCCTCCTGGTCACACAATGCCCTGACTCACTGCATCCACGTCTACTAACATGTCGTCCTTATACCACGATGAATGAAAGACAAGTTGTAGCGCTCAGAAAATTAAGAGTGTTTTCAATCCGTTCAAATTAGTATAAAAGGGAAATTAAGAGTATTTTCAATTTATTCAAATTACAAAAGATTTCCAAGTAATCAACATTGTTCATAACACTTCCAAATGAGCTTAATAAAAGAGAATTTAAATTGCATTTCATAATAATAATATCAATGTAATGTATCAAGTTTATACAAAGCATAAGTATTTCAATGACTTTCCTCATCTATTCAACCATACTTGGAAGAATCAACAATTCCAATAGAAACATCTTTTCTATGCTAAGTCATAAAACTTTAATTCCTCAAATCAATGTTACATTAGATACTTTCAAATCATACTTCTATTTCAAAGTTTCAATCAAAGAATGTCGAATACATATATATTTACAACGGAGCTTCACAAGCCAATCCAAAATAATACACAAGTACATCAATAGCAAATAAAACTCGGAACCACCAACCGCCGTGACACCATCGGTCTGCTTGCAAGCTGGGGCCAAGAATGTGATTCAGGCGCCTTTTCCGCCCAACCACGAAGTCCATGACTTCCCCGGGTTCCTTCCTAACTCGAAGGAATCCCCGACCCTGCATAAAGGAGCCTAGCAACCCGAAACAGTAAAACAGGAGGGAACTCTCGATGCGTGCCTGATGCCTATATGCATTTCTAACATGAGAAATAAACACATTTCTTGCAACAGGAGGTGGTAGAGACTCAAATACATATATGTTTCTAGGCTTTTAAAAACAAACCCATCTATTTCAATGGTACAAGTGCTTGGCCAAGCATAAATAATACAAGTAAATGGTAGTTTAGAAAAGGTAATACTACCGTCTCTGTTGGTCCACCTTCGGCACCCTGTCCCGGAAGTTACCACAGTAAAGTATGAATAAATACCAAAGCAGAAAGTTTTGCATTTTCGTTCATGTTTCAATCATTCAATTAATTCTAAAAGAATTTCAAATGTGAATTTCAGAACATCCTTTGAAAGAAAAATTGTAAATTCAGTAGTAAATTTCGTTTACTCTTTTTGTAAGTAATCCTTTTCTGATTTGGATAAAGGCTCTGTTTTTAAAGAAGAACATGCATGTCTTAATACTTTTCAGTGCACTATTAGAAAGAAAGATTTAATCAATTTGTTTGAATGGAACAGTATTTTCTGATTTCAGTATGTACTTCTATTCCTTCCAAGTTCAGGCTGACTGATAGTGTAATTCCCAATTTCAATACAGGTTTCAGAGTATTAATAATATACTGAAACAGTGCAATTTATTCAGAAATTCAGAGGTTTGAAAGATAATCTTGCATTCAAATTTTATGTTGTATTCCTTTACTCAGGATTATACTTCTGTAAGTAAGTATATGTTAAAGTAATCAAGATGCTTTCCAGTTTACATGGTTTCTCAAAGACACTTCTGTTCTTGTTTCAGGTTTAACATTTCTGAGATATTTGTGTATAATTAATAGAGTTCATACTACTTTCTGAAAATGGTTTTCCTGTTTCAACTTGTATCTTGGCACATATATGCATGGATATCTATATATATATGTATATATATAAATATATATATATATATATATGTATGTATATACAGCTAAATGTATATGTATACATATATATATATATATGTGTGTGTGTGTGTGTGTGTAAAAATTCATGTACAACTGCGTGTAATTTGAAGAAAGAAATTCTAGTTTTTAAAACTGTTCAAAGAGTTCACTGGCCGTGCACATAGAACAGGACATTTTTCAGGGTTTTCTTACTGGCGTTGAGCAACATAGGGTGCAGGAAAGCCCTTGCCCCTCCCATGGGGAGGGGGCGGGCTGTGAAGGGCTCGCGCCTCCTCCACAGGCCGCGGCCTGTGGAAGGCGCGAGCCTCCCACAGTGTCGCGTCCTTCCCATGGGGAGGACAAGGGATTAAATCCCTTCCTCATTCCTATGGTTAACAGTTTCAAAACTCAAAATAAAGAAAACATTTCGCCCAGTATATCTGCATTCGAATTTATCTCAAAGGCATTTTGAATTTATTCAGATGATAGAGTTTTTATGCAGACATTATATGCATATATATATATATATGTATATATGCACGGGAATTCAGATTCCTGTGCATATATATATGTTTATATATATATTTCCCATTATACTTTAGAGCAGTTTAATAAATTGCAGATTTTGCAACAGAATGAAACCCTAATTCTGAAGAAAAGAATGTGTATTCTATATTGCAACAAAGAGAAGTAAGCTATTACCCAGATTCAAAAACGAAATTGGAAAGATTTCTCAGTTGTTTGTACTCATATCATGGAATAAAGCATTTCATTCCTTCCATTTCCTTACTGCAATTTTAAATTAAAAGAAGGCAAAGCATGAAAAGAACCTGGCAAATTTTGCTTCCAGTGCAGATGCCCAGCAATACCTTCTTCGCCTCTGTTCCAGAGCTCTCGGATATCCCTGAATCGAAGTCCTCTTTTCTCTCTTAAAGCTCTCTTCCTCTTTTCGAGGATCATGCATAAAATTTCCAGATGACAGATAAAATTCTCATGCAAATTCTAAGGATTGCCACATGCCAACTGCATTGTTGGTTTTAAGATAGAATTTCCAGAGCCCAATGTTCTCTCGGGCTGTTCATTCCTCATTATTTTTGGGAAATTAACCATATACAAAACAGAAATATATCCCCTTTTATGCAAACCTATAATTTCATTTTATGCAAACACAATATTCTATTCCATTATTTGTTTTGTTTTATTTTTAATTATATTTCTTTTAAAACAGATTTTTCCTTTTTGTTGCTCAAATATAAATGGGGATTAATTAAAATAGAATAAGCCATATTATTTCCACAATTTCTAAGGTTAATTAAACCATATTTTAAATTTGCTATGCTAATCAATTTTCACGCAATCACATTGAAAAACAGACATGACCTAATGCAGCTACATGATTTAAGTGGTGTGTGCGTAATCGAGAGCTTCTCCTCTTTTACCCTGTCGGGAAGCTAACCTTATTTTCCTCAATCACACTCTTGGCCTTCGATCACCTTGGCCTTCGATCACCTGCAACTCAAATGCACTCAGGCGTGCAAAAACAAAAGTGTATTAGTAACCATTGTAGAAACATAAATTCAAACAATAATTAATCAACATTCCTATTTTATATAAATGCACTCATAATTCTTGAAAGAAAACAATTATTTTTTTCTACATTCCCATACATCAAAGCATTGTAGTATATTATATTGCTCTAACACGTATCATAATTCGTATATTAAATCCCATAAAGTCATGGTCAGACATTATCAAAATAAGTCATGGTCAAAATAGCATCAAAGTAAGTCATGGTCAAAATAGCATCAAAGTATGAGACGTGACACAAGTGGGGAATACAAATGTCCCACCATGGCTTGAAATTTGTTTACATCAGATCGATTAATCCCTTCAGTTGTGTTTACAAGAGCTTCTTCTAAAATATTCTTGTGTCACGGAGATATTTTGAGAAAGCTCGAATGGAGATTTGAGCTGATGTTTTTCTTAGTTGATCAACTAGATTATAGTGACTTGGAGGAGGAATAGCTACCTTAGATGAACTACCTTTTAGGAAAAATTTTGCTTGTCCTCTCGTAGTCACATTAACCTGTTGATATTCTTTTTTTTCCTTGATTTTGATAACATTAACTTGTTGATCATCTGCATAGATGTGGCGGATAATGTTGTCTTCAACATTATTTATACTTTGCTTTGGTGTCCGATGTTTCCCCTTTTGTTAGTTTGGTAAAGGGTCTCTTTAGATGCTTGAGGTGATCATCATTGGCATGGTGTCCTTGATTAATGATAATTGCCATTGTAATTAAAATCTTGTACTAGATTCCTGAGCTTGACAATTATTTGTTCTATGACCTTTACATCGATGATAATTGAAATAATACAAATCATTCCATGATGGTGGTTTGACTTGTGGCTCATAATCTCTTTGTGGTGGTAAGGTGATAACCTTATTATCGATAATCTCCTTGAGAGCAGACTCAAGAGATTGACCCAAAGTGGTAAAATTTCTTTGATTGGAAAAGAATGGAGGTCTTGGTAGATTTGATGTTTGAGTATTGCCAAGATTGTTATTGAAATTAGCACGATTATCCTTGGTATTTTGATTTGTCATGCTTTCTTGGTTGGAGTTTTGTCCTTGTTGATTGTTGTTTCCTTGTTGGTTGGTATTTCCTTGTTGGTTGTTTCGTGGAGCACTTGATAGGTTGAAGATGGATGATCGTGTTCGTAGATTGTTGGCATCCACTATACCATCATTGACAACATTTTTATTTCTGTTCCAAAACCTTGTTTTATCATTGTTGTTTTGGTTGGATGAACTTGGATTATCAAGTTTTATCACTCCTCGTTTAACCAAGGACCCTTCAATGGTGATTGCGTTTTCAATCAATTTTTCAAAGTTATGAGGACAATGAAGATTAAGCCTGTAACTTAATTCTTGATCTAGGCTATTAATGAAGATATCCATCTTTTCCTTTTCAGGAATAGGACAGGAATATCATGCAAACAACCTTCTCCACCTTTGCAAAAACATACTGAAGGATTCCCCTACTTTTTGTTTCACTTTACAAAGATCAAGCATTGTTATCTGGTGTTGGATGTTGTAGGCGTATTGTGATATAAACTAATTTATCAACTCCTCAAAAGTTTTGATGGGGGGAGTGATCTTGGAAAGCCACTCCATGGACTATCCACCCAAACTTCATGGAAACAATCGCATTAAGTAGGTGTCTTCATAAGCAAATTCAAGACTCATATTTCAGAAATCCCTCACATGTTCAATGGGGTCAGTTTTTCCATTGTACCTATCAAATTTAGGGATTTCACAATGTTTTGGAAAAGGGATCATTTGAAGACTCCTATCAAATGGATAAGGAGATATGTCATCCAAAACATACTTCTTTGTTGTACCTCCTTGCATTTCCTTTATTTTCCCTTGTAATTCTTTTATCTGTTGAGTAAAGGCACTAAGATCATTAGGAGGAGTTTCAGGATTCAGTTTAATCCCTTCTATATCAAAATCGAAAGGTAACTTAGCTCCTTGATTAGCTAATGAAAGAAAATATCTTCCTTTGTTTTGTTCTAAAATCCTTTCCATAAGAGTATGGAATCAAGGATCTTGTTCTGCTTCTTGAAGCTTTTCTTCTGTTAACTCTTCAATATTAAATGTATTCTCTTCTCTCTCACTATTATCACCCATTTTGCTTGTGGTAGTTTCTCCTTCATCCTTTTCTATGTGTTTTCAAGATCTCGTGACAATAGGCATAAGCTTTGTTCCAAATTCTACTAACTTTTGATCAAAAGAATTGAATAGTGCAATTTGTAATAGATATGAAAGTCAGGATAGAATGAAGATTCTATATGAAAGATTTCTAACCTTTAGCTTGTGTTGTTCCCTAGTTGAAAGGATGAAAATCCTATTGGCGGGAACTTAAGCAAAAGATCAAGAAAAATGATGATTTTTCACTTTATGAAGTTTGACCATAGCTTCGTAAAAGGATGGATTTGTGATAAATGCCTATTGTGATTGAGTTCTCTATTGCAGAAATTGATTTGGACGAGTATAATATTCAATTGCAGGTTGGGGAATATAACAAAAATGAATACACTGACTACGGTTGTGCCTTTGAGAAAGGGCTCTTCTTTGAAAGAAAGCTTGTGAGTATAATGGTTCTATAGCATAATCATCAGTGAAACCCCTAACATAGTCATGATATCGATGTATAAAGGTTCTATGTTTAAGTAAAACCTTTCGGATTTGATATAAGAATCGTCTTTTCTTCAATAGTTTCTTGTAACTAAGTGGTTTCTTTGGCTTTTTGATTTGTTTGAGAATGGATTTTTTAGCAAAGGTTGTGGATTTATAATCTCGTAACATGAGAGTAATCAATGTAATTGTGAGTTTTGGATGATCTTTATTGAATTAATGTATTGAAAACACATCAAGCAAGTTGTAGAATAGTTGTGTTTAAGTCCTATACTTAACATCAAGTGTATGATCAAAATATTTTTTAAAAATTGTTGTCACAGGTTTTACACATGATAGATAGATCAAATAGACTCACTCTTAGTACTCAGGTAGGTCATCATAATAATCAACAGCCCACATCTTAGAATTGCATCGACTCACACAACCGTGTCACCCCTGAAAGGGCGCCCGTGTTCTTTTCTTTTCTAGGCATGTACTTAGAGCGACGAAAGTGGATACTGGATCCCCTGAGCAAATGGTCCTTGGCAGTTATATGGTGAGTGTATTGGGGGTAGATTCTTCCCTCCCCTGCACTATGATTTTTAGGATGTTCAAAAATTGACTTCAATTGGATACTACACTAAGTTCGTAGTAAGGGTTTTCGTTTGGTGCAGCAAATGATAGACTCCCTCAAGAGACCTCCCAACCTTTAGAACAAAGGCTTTGGGGATGGTTATCAATGCACACTACTGTCGAATAGGATTTTCATCAACTATCCACATTTGATTAAAGTGGGTTGGAAAACTTGGCTTTTAGTTGTTCCCACTTAGGTCATTCCCATAGGGTGAGTACTTTTTCCCACTACGGAAGGCCTTCTAAAAGGTTGTAATTAAAATAATGAATTTGCATGAAATTGAAAAAGAAAGTTTGGTATTTTGATCACCCAGTTAAGGGGAGAGCATAAACCTATTGCCACAGACAAAGCAAACAAATGTTCTTTTTTTAAAACCCAAATCACAATGTTCTAATCTAAATGAAGATTTTGCTTCACAAATACATGGTGTTCTTTTTAGTCCAAAATAAAAGATGAAGTGACTATCCTAGGATTGGTTCATTCTTTTAAGTGCTTACTGGCCATGGTCGCTTCGGATCCAGTCAAATCCTACTTTAAGTTACTAATTACAATTGCTAAAACAAATGAATCACGGGCACTGCAGGATGAGTCACGAGGCTCTGAGAATGAGTCGCGAATTGTTGTAGGATGAGTCACCGGAGTGTTGCCCGGGGAGAATGGAGTCCCGCGGCCCGGCTGCCCGAGAATTAGTCAGCAGTGACTGAGATGAGTCATGGTCTTTGCCGGGGAATGAGTCCGCAGTGCTGCGAGAATGAGTCCGCAGTGACTGCGAGGATGAGTCACGAACTAACTGCGGGGAATAGTCCGCGAAGACGCTGAACTGGGTATGAACTGTGCTGAAGCATGTTAAATGCGCTAATACGCTCTTTTTAGCTGTAACCTGTCAGAAAAATCTGTAATAAGATGTTAAAATTGGGGCAAGAGCCCCACAATGGGCGCCAAAAATGTGTGTGGGAAATATTAGTATCAAAATAAGATAAACAAAACACACAAATGAAACATTAAACTAAAGAAAGCAAGATAATTGAATTCAAAGAAAATAAACAGAGCTTCTTTAGAACCATTCCATTGTCCTCTATCTCTAGTAATTCTCTTGAAACTGTTGCTCTCATATTGTGTAAGCAAAGCTTCTTAGAATGGCAACCTGCAGAACGAGTATGCAAAGGGAGATTACTTCTCTATGCTATATGCTGGTGAAGTGAAATGTTGATAGGGATATGCACAGGGGCTGTAGATTATGAGTGCTATGATATGAGGTGGATAGGCCATGATATGGAATACTACTATGCTATGCTATGATGCTAGAATGCTATGAATACTAGAAGGCTATGCTACTGCAAATTTGCTATAGTTTTCCTGTATGAAAGCTTCTCTTCTTTTCAGAGACCCGGCAGTCCTTTTTATAGACTTTCACAGGAAAGAGCCTGGCTGGCAAAGATCAATGGCTATGAAATTGTCTGGTAAATTTGAATGGTGAGAGATGGAGAGGTTGAGAGGAAGATGGAAGATGTTGGGAGGTTAGAGAGAAGAATGGAGGTTTGTCTTCAACCCACGGGAACAAGCTTGCTCAGAAACAGAGGAATTTAATTTTCTGTTTTGAAAGTTTGTTTCACGGTTGTTGAAGATAATCCAAATTAATTAAATAAATAAATAAATAAATTTAATTTTGTGTGAGTTTGAGGAAATTAAATATTTTTGAAATATTTAATTTTAGAACTATAGAAGACTCAATTAAATATTTAGAATATTTAATTGCAAATAGACTTTAGAAGAATTAATTAAATATTTGGAATATTTAATTATGAATGAAAATTAGAAGGAAAGAATATTTAATGATAATTAATATAAATAAATCGTAATGTTTAATATTTACATTTAATTAAGAAATATAGATAAGAAAGAGATTAAATAAACTTGTTTAACATCTAAATGAAAAAAGAATGAACAATATAAATAAATTATTTAAATTTAGAACATATGTAGATTGAATAAATTTAATTAAATATTAAAAATATTTAATTAATTACGAACTATTGATGTGACCATTTTTGGGGTATGCAACTATGAGGAAATTGATGAAATATTATAATATCATCATGGTACAAATTCAAATACACATGGTTTACTTGTTCATAATTTTGAGCACTTAAGGGAAATTGTGAGGCATAAATACAAGGGGACCACACCACCAAATATCAATTAAGAAACAAGAAAGTTCTCATATGAGATAAGGTTGTTGATATACCATGTAGGGTTGATGTAGGTGTTGACAAAGGAAAATATGGGGTATAAAATCAAGTTAAAACTTGGCACCCTTACAAATAGGATATTGGAGAAAGTTAAGAATCTAGCATAGCAACATATGACAAAGAAGATGTATCTCCCTAGGATTAGTCAATGTACCACACCTTGAAATGAAAAAAAATATTCTAGAGGGTAGACATCTAAGTCCAAACTACAACACATTCAATCCCAACCATCAAAAGGATAGTGTGGAGATAAAGAACATCGAGACATGAACTCTACTAAACGGGAGGCCACAACTATATAGGAAGTGCATGGAAAAATCTTGCTCACAAAGGAAAACCAATTGGTCTGATTTGAGCATGGAGAGTGAATGCTCTACAATTAAGTGATGTTTGTTCTTATGATTGTTTACATCTCCCTTCATTATTGTTGTGGCCTTATATTCCTTATTCTATGTTTTCTCATTCCTAA
Organism: Sequoia sempervirens; assembly: GCA_007258455.2. Lineage (NCBI taxonomy): Eukaryota > Viridiplantae > Streptophyta > Pinopsida > Cupressales > Cupressaceae > Sequoia > Sequoia sempervirens. Next base: position 20,143 of record VDFB02382091.1, read on the forward strand.
CACATCGACTTATCATTTTTCATTATTAATTTTTACTCCTTTATGTATCTACATGCTTGTCCTTACCATAACTATCCATCTTTACACCTAACTTCCAACTCCTATAAAAGATTGTGATTCTAATTATAATAAATATAAACTATTTATTAACCAATAAAATCAACAAAATATTTTTATTTTTATTTTTTAAAATTTAAAATTGTTATCTATTTCTTTTTCAATACTATTTTTTATTTTTATATTAAAGTGTTTATAGATATAATCATATATTTATGTTTACTGTCCCCTTCTAAAGCTACAAAACAAAAATCGCTAGAAAATGCATTACACAATTTTAAACGAGATTTAGAAGTAATTTTCCTTGCTAAAATATCGCAACTCTTACGTTTTAAAGGAAACATTTTAAACAAACGTCGCAAACAAGTCTGTACAGCTTTGTTATTGGTCGTCGATGGAAATGGAAAGTATTTCCACTCATAGGAAGGTGAGGAACAAAATGCGGGTTGATTCCGTCAATTAGTACTTGTGACTTAAAAGACTTGAATACGTGGCACCTATTTATAGACATGGTCCCATTTTCAACAATTCTTTATCTCTTCTAAGGGCATTGGAATATAAATTTGACCATTGCTTTTCTAGAGTGTTGAGAAAGGGAGAGGAAAATGTGAAAAATAATATTTTGATTTTCTGTTTCAGTGGTAATATGGTTTTTAAATTAGAATCGAAAATAATAAATGATTCATTGTTATCGTGTGAAGGTATAAGAAAGGAAAAAAGTAGGTTTTCTTTTTGAAGTCAAGAAAATGTAAAAATTTTCGTGAAAGATAAGTTGGAAGAGTTGGTTTGTTTGTAGAAGTCATTTAAAAATAGAAATTAGAGAACGACACATTAGTTGGAATATTTCTTTTCTTTTCTTTTTCTCATACAACTTTAAATAAGAAACTAGTTCATTTTTTCTCCTAGAGTGCTGAGAAAGGGAGATAAGAAGTAGAAAATGTACAATCAAATTTTAGACTTTTACATTCTATTCTAGTGGGAATCTTCTTGTTAAATTAGAATAAAAAAAAGGTAATGATTATAGTCATTTTGTGAGGGTATAAGATAGAAAAGAGTAGGTTTTCTCTTCAAAGTCAAGAAAACATGGATTTCTTCTTTGAAGATAAGTTAGAAGACTTGATTAGGGTGTAGAAGTCATTTAGGAATAGAAATTAGAGGGGTACACTTGAGTTGGAATCCATTTTTTCTTTTTATCAATCAACTTCAAATAAGAAAATACTTCAAAAAAAAATTGCTACATTTTAAAATGATAACTAAGAGGTGGAGTATAAAAATGAACACTTAGTTTTGTTTTGTTTTATATTTACTTTAATCCATTGATAAGTATATTGTTTTAGGGCTTACTTTGAGATTAATAGTGTATAAGTTGACATAAACTAATCTTAATTTTATTCTTGAACCTATTTATATATAGTAGTCCAAA
>VDFB02382092.1:0-84709 GCA_007258455.2 Sequoia sempervirens
TGAACTAGAAACTAATGTTGAAAATGAAAATTGAAAAAATCTAATGTTATCCATAATTTCCATGAATATAAATAACGTTATTTCTAATGATAGAAACTATGAAAACTTAAAATGCAATGTAAAGACTTAGGATGAAATGCAATTTTGGTTTCAAACAAAAGGTAATTTACTAATTTATATCTGCGGTAACCTAAAATGAAATGTTGTGAATCACGAATTTGAAATTAAAATGCATGACCAGATCAATTTAAATGGAATTTTGTAAAATGCAGAACAAAAGTCAGCCCGATTTGAAACAATAACCAATGGGAAGCAAGCGAAGCTTAAAACAAAGGATTTAGGTGTTGTAAAGGAACTTTGAATCTGTCTGAGGGTAGGAGTTCGCCCAAAGGTGGCCGAATGGAGTCCTAATGTGGATTACAAAGGGCCTTTCAATGGATTTTCTATGATTTTTTATGTTTGTAATGCACAGCTAAGTGAAAATGTAGTTTTAAATTTTTCAGAAATGATTTGTTATGCAAAAAGTACGCCTATATACACTTTCACTAATGCAAAATTTTGAAACCCTAGATGCCAAAGTTAACAATGCAAATCATAGCATGTTGAGGAAGCCCGAATTAAGAGGATGTAAATGCACTAAAAATTGAAATAGAAATATTTAAAATTCAAGTTCATAAAATGTGGACAATGGAAATGGAATGCACAACTTCCTTGCTCACACCAAAAGGGGAATAAAGGAAGAGGAATCTCATTTCGCAATGCTCACATTCAAGAATATCTTAGAGATCTCAACCCAATGAAAGATGTGAGAGATATAACTATAAGATATCCTTGGAAATGAATGAAAATAAGAAATGGGTTCACCACCAAGTGTAAACCTAGAAAATGCAAGATATTTGAAAACACGGTGTGATATGCAAAAGGACCTAAAAAGATGAATAGAAATGCAAATAAAGCAGAATGGGAATGTAAAATAGAAAATGTGCACCTCGAGATTTGTAGAGGATGGAATGAAGACTGGAAATTTTGTTAATCCTAAAATTTTGACCTACTGGGACTCATTTGCCATTCTGGGTGAATCAGTCCCAGATTTGGAAAACTGTACCAAAGCCTGTTTCGAGCAAATGGGTATCCAAATCTATAGAAATATCTAAAAAATAGGTACAATGGAACTCATTCACCACTAATGTTGAATGAGTCCACTTTAAATTTTCTAAAATCTCGAAAGTGGAATCGGAAGCTCTCGGTTTGCTCTTTCTGTTCCTCCAAGTGTCCAGATCTGAAACCCTAATTTTTGACATTGTAAGTGACTTTTTGTAAATATTTTGACCTTTCCAATAGGGAGAAGACTTCAACAATTTTTCAATCTATTATTTAATGATCTCCAAGCCTTCAATGTACCTAGAGCTGCAATCACACAAAGAAATAGAACAAAAGTGTTGAATGTTAGGGCATGGGGGTTTGCCTTGGTCAAACCCATTTTAGCTAATTAAACCAAAATGATGAAACAAAATGATGAAGTATGAACATGAGATAATATAATTAGAAACTTTCCATGATGATAGATCTTGAGTTTTTGCAACAATGGATGAAGAATATTCCCTTGAATGCCTTATAAGTGATCTTGAACACTCTCTAAATGACCTAACCCTAGCTTGCTTGACTTGACAACATGAATACCTTATGATACTTGGATGACTTGAGGGTTTGGAGGCTTATTTATATATGCAAGGCACTCAAATGCCCGTTAATTTGATCCCCTAGGCTGATATGAAGAAAATGAAACTTAAAACCCAATTTATCCTGCTCAAACCTCAAAAATGGCCCAAATGAGACTCATTCACCATCCTAGGAAAATGGGTCCCACCTAGATGGGACTCATTCACCCAAAGTGGTTAATGGGTCCCACAGGGGCTATTTTTCTAGTTGGGATGTCAAGGAATGAAGAAATTAAGCTTTTATGCTGATTTAGTCAAGTTTTTTCTATCAAAATAAGCCTTGGGATGCACAATATGGGGTCATAGGGGCCTATTAATGATGATATAAGTGTTGATGTTTGCTTCAAAGCTTGAACCATATCAAGAAATTTAGGATGTTTCAAAGTGAGGTTGATTTTTGGTTTGCACATGATAGCATTGATGTTTTCTTGCACCATGATACCTTTCCTATTAGGAGATTTTTTAGGAGAATGACAAACTAGATGTTCATGACATTCAATATTTGATTCTTCACTATTGACTTCATCGTAGGTAATGGAATGATCAATGGTTGGATTTTCTTGATTGGAAATGATGGTGTTTCTTTGTTTGAAATAATGTTTTCCCTGTGATTCTCATCAATGGGATCATGTAACACTATAATATCTTCTTTACCAATAGGAGAGATATTAGGAGAGGAGGAAATTTGATTGTTGTGATTGTCGATGATTTCATTCTTTTTCCCTAAGGTATCATTCTCTTGTGCCATAATATTTACGCTAGTAGGAGAGCTTTCAGGAAAGTGACAAACAATAGGTTCATCATATTTCATGGTTTGATTTGATAAAGTAGCTTCATCGCTCATAGGAGAGGCATTAACATAAGGATAACTAGGAGTTTTATGGTTACCAATGATTGGACTATTTTTTTCAAATAGGTCTTCCCAAATGGTAGGGGCATCAGGAAAGGGAGGAATAAGATTCGCATGAATCTTGATAAGGATATCTTCTAACACTAATCTATCTTCTTCATTTCTAGAGAAGATATTAGGAGAAGGAAGGGTTTGATTATCATGATTATCTATATTTTCATTCCCATGTATTATAATGTCTTCTCAAGTAGGAGAGGTAGGACTTTCATAGCTCTCAAATATCAACATATCCTTGACACAAATGTGTTTTTCATGATCATTCATGATTGTATCCTTATTTACTAAAGCATTTTCACAAGTAGGAAGGTGTTGGGAGTAGTGGCCATGATCTCAGTTTTGTGTGTCATAGTGTCTTTCCAAGGGGGAGGAAGAAGACAAGCAAGAATTTCATGATATCTAATGGTTGTATCTTCATTTACCAAGAAACCTTTGTCACCAATGGAAGAGATATCAGGAGAAGAACAACTATGATTATCATGATTATCAATGCTTGCATCCTTTTGTATCAAAACTTTAGTAGATGATCTCAGTGAGAGGGAGTCCTAAATGGCTTCATCTAAGTTAATCTAAGTCATCACTACTAAAGGGCTTGGATGATATGCTTTTCTCTAAATTTAAGCATTTTTTGAATTGTTTCTTTTGATGTTGTTAGTTTTTTGTTTTCATTTTCTAATGAATCTAATCTAAATGAACTAGGAACTAATGTTGAAAATTAAAATTACAAAAATCTAATGCTATCCATAATTGCCATGAATATAAATAATGTTATTTCTAATGATAGAAGCTATGCAAACTTAAAATGCAATTTAAAGACTTGGGATGAAATGCAATTTTTTAGATTTCAAACAAGGTAATTTACTAATTACACTATGCAATTACCTGAAAATGAAATGTTGTGAATGCGAATTTGAAATTAAGAAATGCATGAAATGGATCAATTTAAGATAGATTTTGTAAAATGCATGAAATAGAAAGTCAACCTAGTGAAACAACTAACCAATGGAAACAAACAAAAGCTTAAAAATAAGGTTTTCAGTGTTGCAAAAGGCTATTTTAGGTCTTTATAGGGACTAATTCGCCCAAGGTGGCGAATGAGTCCCAATATGGATTTTTTTCAAAAAAATTAGGAATTTTCAATGGATTTTTATGCTTTTATGCTGTATTATGTTTAACCTAATTGAAAATGTAGTTTTCAAATGTTTCTCAATGATTTGATATGCAAAAATGCAACCTATGTGCACTTTCACTAATGCAAATCCTAACGCAATGTTAAGGCAAGGTAATATGGGATGTAAATGCACTCCAAATCAGAAATAGAATGTTCAAAAGTCAGGTTCACCAAAATGTGGACAATGGAAATGGAATAAAGGAAGAGGAATCTGATTTCTTAATGCTCACATTCAAGAATATCTTAGAGATCTCAACCCAATGAAAGATATGAGAGATCTAACTGTAAGATATCCTTAGAAATGAATGAAAACAAGAAATGGATTCACCACCAAGTGTAAACTTGTAAAATGTATGATGTTTGAAAAAAATAGTGTGATATCCAAAAAGACCTAGAAAGATGAATAGAAATGCAAGTAAAACAAAATAGTAAAGTAAAATAGAAAATGTGCATCTTGAAATTTGTAGAGACTAGAATGAAGACTAGAAATGCTACTAATCCTAAAATTTTGACCTACTAGAACTCATTTTCCATTCTAGGTGAATCAATCCCAAATCTAGAAAACTATATCGGAGCCTTTTTTGGGCGAATGGATATCCAAATCTGTAGAAATCTCCAAAAAATAGGTACAGTGGGACTCATTCACCACTAATGGTGAATGAGTCCACTTTTGCTTTTCTAAAAACTTGAAAGTGGAATCAAAAGGTCTTAGTCTGCTCTTTTTGTTCCCCCAGGTGTCCAGATCCAAAACCCTTATTTTCAGCACTATAAGTGATTTTTTGTGAATATTTTGACCTTGCCAATAGGGAGATGACTTCAACAAGTTTGCAATCTATTCTTCAATGATTTCTAGGCCTTGAATGTACTTAGAGCTACAATCACACAAAGAAATAGAACAAAAGTGTTGAATGTTAAAGCATGCGGGTTTGCCTTGGTCAAACCCCTTTTAGGTAATTAAACCAAAATGATGAAGTATGAACATGAGATAATGCAATTAGAAACTTGCCATGATGATAGATCTTGAGTTGCTACAACAATGGATGAAGAATTTTTCCTTGAATGCCTTAGAAGTGATCTTGAATGCTCTCTAAATGACCCAACCCTAGCTTGCTTGAGTTGAAAACATGAATACCTTATGATACTTGGATGAAATGATGGTTTGGAGGCTTATTTATATAGGCAAGGCACTCAAATTACCATTAATTTGATCCCCTGGGCCGACATTAAAGAAAATTAAACTTAAAACCCAATTTATCCGACTCAAACCTCAAAAATGGCCCAAATGGGACTCATTCGCCATCCTGGGTGAATGGGTCCCACCTAGATGGGATTCATTTTCCCAAAGTGGCAAATGGGTCTCACAGGGGCTATTTTGCTAGCTAGGATGTTGAGGAATGAAAAAAATAAGCTTTTATGTTGATTTACTCAAGTTTTTTATCAAAATAGGCCTCAAGATGGATAATATGGGGTCATAGGTTCCTATTAATGATGATATAGAGGGTGATTAGGGCTAAGGATGCAACTTTCAATGTGAAAGTGTGATTAAATACACTTTACATCATTAAAATGAGGTCCACATAGCTTAGAAAGGCACAACATCCAATGTGAATGTGTAAAACACATTACAATACTAGATTAAAAATAAGTTTGATTTACAAGCCTCCTAGATTAATGTGAGAATTCCATTAAATACATTTTACAATATTGAATTAAGGGGAAAATAGGTCCATTAGACTTAAATACTTAATAAAAGTCTATAAAAGTGTGAAAGTCATTTACAACACTTTACAACACCTTTACAAGACATGAGTTTTATTCAGTTTACAAGGGCCCAAGACCTAATGTGGATGTTTAAAAAACCTCACAACACAAGATCAAGGTGATGTTAAGTCCAATTTATTATTAAATAAAGCAAGGAAAAAGGTGTACTTTTTCACTATCCACAATACTCGCAAAGATAGTTTCATGTCGAAAGAGTAATTGGTCTGATAAATTGACAAAGGTTGTATGGGCATACAATGCAACTCGGAAAACAACCACAGGTTTTTCTACATATGAGTTAGTTTACGGGAAGATGCATATTCTTCCTATAGAATTTGAATTTGAAACACTTAGAATAGCTTTAAATATGTGTATAAATTTGATTGAAGCACAAAAAAATAGAGTTTTGCAGTTGATAGGTTAAATGAGATGAGGATGGAAGCTTTGCATCAAATGAAGATCATTCAAAATCAAAGGAGATAGGGGCATTGGAAGAATATTCACAGTAAACAATTTACTATAAGAGATTGGGCATTATTGTTTGATTCATGATTTCAAGAATTTAAAGGGGAGTTGCATACCAGATGGCTTGGACCATATGAGATTAAAGAAGTATTTGATAATGGAGTTGTCCAATTAACACCTACTGATGCAGAAAGGAAGACAGTGTTGGTAAATGGACATAGGCTTAGACTTTATCATAAACTAGCATCAAAGGAAGAGAAGTTTTACAACTGAACTTCAATCAACGATGGAAAATTTTACCAAGGAAAATTTTTCTTCTTTAGGTGAAGTGTTTTGTTCTTAATTTTTTTTATTGCCATGAATATAGAGGGTAAATTGAAAACCAGAAATGGTGGTTTACCTTTCAAAAAATAAATAAAATAAAAACATTAAAAAAAAAAATTCCTAATCTTCTTGTCTCTTGTAGGTACATGTTTGGATAGGTTCTGATGGCTCCTCATAGAAATGAAAAGATCCTGATGGCTCCTGATCGCATCGGAAATCAATTATTTAACGAAAGTGTTGATTAAATGTTCAAATTAATTTAGCTCTCAATAGCTTCTAATTGCTCTTGATTGGTTGTTCTCAATATTTTAAAGAAAATTGGAAGGAATACTTCGATAGCTATGAGTTATTAATGAACATTTGATACATTTCACAAACATTCAAGAGTAGAGAAATTAATATATCATTGGAAGCTTTCAACTTCATTATTTTGCTAACTTGTTTGTTCACTTTGCAGGTATAAGTTCATTTGATATTCTAGATTTTCATGATTTGACATTATAGCATATGGAGAAAATTAGGCTCCCACAAGGGTTCAGCCTAGCATGCTACTCTTTTTAATTTTAAAGGGATAAGCATGTAAAATCATTGCACTTATCAACTGTGATTGATTAAACTATACAATCTAGCAAACTCTAATAAATTTTGATCCTTTTTGGAAATAGCGAAGGCTATTCCAACTTACTCTACCATCAAATATACTATCTGTCAACATTGATGTCACTTCACACTGTAAGGAGGTAGGCATTTATATGGTGTATTTATTTTCAAAAGTTTAAATGCATTAATTATTAATCATAAAGTTGTTAAAGAGGTCACAGTCATCATGTTAAAAGCCAAGTGTAATTTATTAAGTGGTTAGGATATGAGGTGAAATTACTTGCTTAGTTTTCAAGTAATGATTATGAAGTGATGTTTAAAGAAAAAAGATATCTATACGACAAGATCGATGAATGTACTTTTGCCACCTTTCGTCAACAAATTTTAAAACAATTTGGTTTGCGAGAAGTTTCATGCATGAGAAATGTAGTCTGGTTTAATTTAACATAATGGTGAGTAAAAGACATTTAATTCCCAAGTATAGGAGCAGTTATGAATTATTTCATATTCATTCAACAAGAAAAGGAAACCGTTGTCATTTCTGCAATATCCCCATTTTTGTATATTTCTTAAATTGTTTCATAGTTTTTGAATTCTTAATCTGTAAAAATGGGTTACAAGAGAATGGTTGAGCCAAAGGAGGCTATAATAGACAGTGAAACCAAAAGATGGTTGTAGCAGGCTAGTTGGTTTGACCTCTCTTCAAATATGAAGGATATGAATAGGATGTAATTCAATAATTTATGACAATTTTCCACATAAACTTCACAGTAGTGAGAGGGAAATCCATTGAGGTATCCACGGTCGTAATCAGCGCATTGCTTAGAATCCTAGCTGAAGGAAAAATTGTGAAGCGAGGTCAACATGAATTAAAGGAGATTCTAGAAATGTTCCATGTTGAGCCAGAACCTCTACCCATTTTCTAGATTCACAAAGGGAAAAATAAGGCCATTGACAGAGGAAGTCTCCGGGAGCCTTGGTCATCAATTGTCCACTGCTTAATGAAATATTTTACCTATAAGCGTCATTTTTCTATAGTTCTAGGACCAGCTCTCTGAATACTCATTCATAGTCATCATGGAGAAGCTAAGCCAAAGGTAAGAGTAAATTTTCCTACATTCTTGTTTTCACAAATCAGTGATATGGCGATGAAATGTAAAGAAAAGGAAAGTAGGATTACCCACCAAGGGTTAATGCATTTAATTGTTAAGCATCATTTTATGCAAAAACTTGATGGTGAGTAAAAATGGAGACAATTCTTGATGAATACTGAGGGTGAAAGTTTAGGAAAATATAAAACCCCCATAACCAAAACTTTGAAAGTAGAAAAGAAAAAAGAGCTCAAAGAAAGTTAGGGAAAAACCTTTAGGGAGGCCTCAAAAACAAGACTCTGAGGAAGCTAAACCTTCAAGAAAAAGAAAAGAAAAATAAATGAAAACTTAGAGGAATATGTGCTTGAAGAAGGAAGCAGTAAAAATAAGAAAGTAGTTGAGAAGAAAGAAAAACTAAAAATTAGGAAATAGGGTAAAAAACTTGAAAGACCTGAGGAAAGCTCAAAATCTCCTCCTGTAATTCAAGTTGAGGAATCTAAAGTAGAAGAACCTAAAGAAGGAAATGAAGGTTCTCAATCACCAAGAAACAACTCCCCAGAATTATTTTATAGTTCCCTTATTGGAGGAACTTCTATTCCAAGCCCCACATTTCAAGAAGGAAGCCATTTTTCTACTCAAGAATCTCCTATTGAACCCCCTATTGTTCCACTATTGTAGGTGAAGAAGAATATGATCCCAAAATTCATAATGTCACCACTGGTTCTCCAGATCATCTTGGAGAACAATCAGAGGAACCATTTATCCATAAAGAGGGAAAACAACCCTTAGAGCAACAAGAAGAGCCTGGTGATAATTTAAATCAAAGAAAAGAAGAAGAAAAAGAGGTTCAATTTGCACTAAAATTGTCAAGGTTGGAAAGAGAAATGCAATAATTTAAAATGAAGAACATGATATTGGAAATGAAATTGAAACAAAAGGTTGAAGAAATTTCAAAATCTCAAACAAAGGTAGAAAAATTGAAGTCGCGGTTGCAACATGATAAAAACCATTTTTTTACACAACTAGAAAGAGTACAAGAAACCCTAGGAAAAGTGACTGAGCAATGTGAGAAAAAAGATAGTGAAATTCAAAGGTTGAAGAAAGAAATAGAAAGAAGGCAGTGAGTAGCTCCTGAAAGGAAAGAACCAGAATAGATAGTATTCTCATCTTCTAGGTTACTTGGTTTACCTCCACCAGAGAAAAAACCATAGGAAAAGTCCACAGGCCCAAGGTATCTTTCCCTTATTTCCATGAAATACAAACAACTCAATGAACAAATTCAGAATAAGATAGAAGAAGTTACCAAAGAAAAAGATGAAGAAAAAAAGAGGGTAACTGAAGCTGTGGAAATAGCCTTTGCACTAGTAGCAACCAGGAAACCTTCAAGGGTGTATGGTTTATTTCTTAGAGAGTTATTTTTGAAATGGAAATTAAATCAACTTGTGTTGAATAGGCCTATTGATTTCAGGACTGAGAATGATTTTCTTCAATCATATTTTAAAAGTCATCCAAGTATTCAAAATTAGATGTGTGAATTTTATCAACATGCTTTCATTATGGGAGATATATATGATTCTCTCCTTAACATTTATGTTGGGGAGCTCCAGATTAGGTCATTTGTATCTTTGTTGAAGAATCATACTGAATGGAGGGAAAGAATGGAAGAATACAGAGAAGCACAAGAAAAGTGTGGACTGCCAATGAGAGGAGAGAGCCATGTTGTCACTTAATACATTGCAAAATTTAGATCAGTTGCCAAGATCAATGATATTGTTCCCATTTATGTGTCTAACTTATTCTAGAGTATTGCATGCTTCCAAGATGTGGAAGGAACATTAACTCCATTAGCTCATCAAGCCTACATTGAAAGATTTAACTCCAATCCTGATCAATTAAAAAGAAGAGAACCTATCAGTCCAAATAATATAAGATGGAGTTTGACAAGGGTTAGGCATGTGATCAATTTGATAAAACAATAGCAGGAATCCTAGACTAGGATGAGATTCAGAATTCCAATCATCATCATGCCTACTCTAAAAATCAATGCACCGGAGAGGATTCTAGATGAAGTCTTAAAGTCCTAGAATGAAAACTTGGAATAGAATCATGGATTTTCCAATAAACACAGGACAACATAACAATATAGGGGAGGTGTCTTTGATTGTGCCTTACGAATTGAAACTCTAAATAAGGACATACCTTATGTAATTGATGTATAACCATGAGGACATGGTTCATGATAGGAAGGGGAGAATGATGAGGGCTTTCAGAGACCTCATATATTTTATAAGTTTGATACTTAATACTTTATATTTGGATGGAAACTAATGGTATTATATTTTATATACTTCATTTATGAACTTAATTATGCATGAATGCTTTTATATAAATTATTATTTTATTTGAATACATAATTAAATGGCATTTAATGTTGTGATTGTTTAATTATTATGTATATTTAACTCATGACTGGAAAAGCATTTATTGATAAGATGAAGTGCTAACCATTTTTCCATTCAAATGAGATTGGAAAATAACCTGTCATGACTCAACAAGATTTGACCAAGATACTTGTCAACTAAACAACAATAGGCATTCCACCTCATGCAGTTTTGTTTGGCATCAACTGAAGATGATCATGAGACTTTCATGATTGTACTCCCTATGCTCCAAAATGTCTTTAATAATTTGGAGATTAGTTTGATTTCCTGCTTTTCCCCACTTTTCAAATAAGAGAGGATATATATATCTAGTCTCAAGTTAGTTAGACAGTAGATTGTATTAGTTTCTAATTTTAAGTAAATTACATTTCTCAGCTCTTCACGAAATATTTTTTTCTTTGTCCCTCTTTGGGAAAATATGATGGAATAAAAGAAGTTGATCATTCCTATTGTTAAGATCCCTCGAGAGGTAGAGCAAGACCCGCTCTTCTGAAGGAAGGTGGTCATGTTAGTTAAATATTTCATCTTCATTCTTTGTTCTAAGTTGGAATTTTTTCATCACTTTAAAGATAGAATAAATCTTAAATCTAAATCTACATTGTTGAAATCTTTGTTTCGATTACTGTTTTAATTAATTAGAATCCTTTCTACTTTAATTTAGTTCACTTTCTAGTTAATTATATTGAAAATAAAATAGTTATTTTATCATTGATAAATGGTTATGTTCTTAATGGAATATGCACAAAGTAGGAATTATTAGTTGTCAAATTGGACGACTGAGGAATGGAGTAGTTTTCTTTTGAATTATATTTCAATTCTATTGATTAATTAAATTTTGAATTCAAGTAAATGTTAGATTCATGTTTTCCTACAAGTTAGATTAAGTTTAATCATCCATTCCTCATGATCTGATTCAACTTGGAATATGGCCTATCTCTGCACATTTTCTACTTTGAAATAATTCATTTTGAAGCTTTAGAATAAGTTAAGTAAGAAAGAAGTTAGAAGAATAGCATAGAATAGCATAGAGCCACTACCAATAAGGAAGGAACAACTCCAAACCGCTCCTAGCAAAGCAGACCAACAGCAAACCCCCCGAAAACCAATCCAACTCTTACTGTAGATAGATTTAGACACCCCCGAGTTGACAATTAAATATTAAATGATTAGGGAATTGTGACAACAATGACCCCTATCCATCATTATATCTCATGATTAAGCATTCTATGTTTCTAGAATATAGTTTTCTATTCTTACTTGATCTATGATGGCTATTTGTGGTATGATATTATGAAATAAGTGTGTGGAAGTCTTGTTGGATGTTCAAGGAACATCCCAATGTCATCCACACATTGCTAATTGGTGTCTTTTATGTCACATTGTGTCTTGAGTTGGCTTTCTGGGTTATTTGTGGATATCTAGCCAACAGGGCATGTTCCTTTACTTTTTCCATGTGCTTGGGGGGTTACACTAGTAATGCAGGATGTGTGATGATATATTTGGGTCTTGACCTATCCTTCTTAGGACCATATCAAGTAAATTCAATTGAAAGAGTGATTTTGGTCCAATTGGTTATGTGCTTCACGTTTCATCCACACAATTCCTTGATGTCGAATTAGGTTGATGTGCACCTGCATGTAAATGTGTTTTGATCAAATTGGAAGAAGTGCTAAGAATTTTTTTTGGTCCTCTCTATCTTCTAAATAGGACCACATTATTCTTTAGTGGTCGAATAGTTGAATTAATATTTTATCCTCTTCTTAGATGACCTAATTGAAGTTTTGAAATGTTACGGTGGATATAAGTGCAAGATTATTTTAGATACAATATGGTGGACACGTATACAAGTGAGAAGAAGTGTGTGTGTGAATTGTATTGAATATCTAGTAGTGATAGTGCTAAAGTGTGTGAAAGGAAAGATCAACTATGCTATAATGCCTCAATCAAAAGAGTGTTGTGTTAGAAATCATTGTAATTCTCTAAATTATATTGTATCCTACTCTATGATAGTGAATCTCACTAGGTCCCTGTATCTTACTCCTAAATTCATGTTGTCTTTAGTTCAAAAAGTCATTTGTATCTTTCTCTAAGGTAATGAGCCTTCTTAGATGTGAACCTTATATTGTGAGTTAACTCTCACCATGGTTTTTCCCTAATTTGGTTTTCACGTAAATCTGGTGTTCTCCTTGTGCATGTGTGTTTTCTCTTTTTCTCATCAGTGTTGATCTGGTTAGAAGTAGAATTGTTATATCTTTAATTTTTCAAGAAGTGTTAAATTTTCTAAGGATTCAAACTGCCATATCATTCTTTGTTACTATTTTGCTTAAGGGTTTCTTGATCTAGTAAAGAAGGTTGTCTTGTGCTAAAAGAGCTCTAGAAGGGATCATGTTTTGATAAGACTAATTCACCCCCTCTCAGTATCTGAAAGAGTTCAACATTATTTTCCTTCAAATTCTCACCAAGACCTCAGATAGAGTTGACAATGTCATCAAATAGAAGCGAAAATGTAGCAATTTATTCTCATCTTCTTTCATTTTAAAATTTTCAAATTGAGATTTGTGGGTTTGCAACTTTTCCTCTTTGACTTTTTCATCACCTGTATAGATGGTCTCTAGTTTATTACATATTTCCTTTATTGTTTTGCACTGTATTACTTTCACATATTTAGAGTTACTCAATCCACATAAAATAACATTCCTTTCCTTAGCAATGAGTTCACAAGCTTCCGTCTTTCCAACTTGATCCCTAGGAGGGTTTTTAGGAGTCTCATATCCCTCTACAACTAACATCTAGATTTCCATTCCTAAAGCTATCAAATAGAACTCCATCCTAACTTTCCAAAATACAAAATTTGATCAATCAAAGATTTGTCTTTTATTTCTAGAGAATCCTTCATGTGTCATCCTAGACCTACCTTAAGCTATTAGGATTCTATAAAGGAACTTCGCTCTAATACCAATTGAAGGGAAGACAATATACTAAGAGGAGGGGTGAATTAGTAGATCTAATCAATTCAAAATTCTCAACTTCAACACTAATTACCAGATCATACGACTTGAAACTTTGCTACTGTTATCAAAATATATGTTTCTTCTCAACAAATCCCACAAGAGAAATTGAAACATAAAATCATAAAGCACACACATGAACACTAGATATATGTCGAAACCTAAGATGGGAAAACCACAATGCAAATAGCTACTTGGATCTACTATCCAAATTCTGCCTCAATGTAGAAATATACAAGTGAATTTTATACACTGAAGTAGGCACCAACCTACCAGAGACAAAAGTCCCCTATTTTGCTTGTAGGTATTAACCTAGTGGAGACAACAATCCCCAAATGAAACAATACTATAGGTAGAACACCAGTCCTACTGAAATATAATGATAAAGCTTGTAGATCTTTAATACAACACATACATGTTCCAAAGTCAATGTTGACACTCTTCCTCACTAAAAATGATCTTATGATACTAGTGCACTCTCTTGTCTTCACACATTCTCTTCAATTTACACCCTTCAGACAAGTTTTGCTCACACTAGTGTAATAATGCTTCACATACATACACTTAAATCGCATCACATGCATCTAAACATTTGAAATATATACATGAAATTACATTAACACTCTTCCATGTTAGTTAGGGATCCACAAATAGCTAGGATAACATAAGTTGCACCTAAATCAAATTTACATGAAACATGTAATAGGTCGGTCCTATTTCAATTTTAGTTGTCACTAAAAGAACATGATGTTGTACACTACCATAGGGACCTTAACCAAATCCTATCCTAACATGACACACAAGATTTTAATTCCACATGCTACTAGTCATTACCGTATAATCCTTGAACTCAAACAGGTTGATAGATAGGAATAGATAGCTTTTTGTTACTTCAAACATCTTGCACACTAAACATAACCTCCAAAAACTCAATAATATGATAGAACTAGTGTAGGAATACTCTCCTTCCAAACTAGAAAGGAAAACTACATTTTTGAAAGAAATGATGATCATATAATTTGTATTGCTAGAGAAATCCCTCTACCCAAAAGATATCCTTGTGCAGAATTTTGGACCTCCACAATCATAGTGACTAAGTACTATACATGGTTTTTTAAGCATACAGTACATACCAACTAATGGAAAGGCAATCACTCCTCAATAAAACTAATGATGTATGTTACCTAATATAGGATTTGATTGATTAGATAATGATAGTAAAATTACCAAAACAAATAAGCATGCAACCATACTAAACAACTAATATACATCATGCTTCTAGAACTAAGTCAAGGGGAATATAATGATAATTATAGTACTCCTACAATCATTTTCATTCTTGAAAACCTTTGACAATAATCTTATTCATCCATAACACATGTTTGACATAAATGATAACCTATGTTCAACAATTTCTTCATCAAGTGTTATCATAGCAAGGGTTTTTTAGTTTGTAAATAGATTTCTAAATTTGAGTTAGTTTATACTAGGAATTTTGGTTGTGGGTTTGTGAGAGAAGTGATAATAATATCTCCAAAAAGAAACCTTGGTGGTGGGAGAAATATTGTTGTACCTGTGATAGGTCGAATGTAAGCATTAGAAAGCAAGCAACAAGTAAAAGAGTGCAAATAAACAACTAAAACAACCTACACCTCAAGATTAGCCTAAGTTGGAAACAATGCAAGACAAAGCAACGAAATAGAACCTTATACCTTGCGTTGAGTCGATCCTTTGGTTGGCCCTTCGATCTTGGATGTGTATGCTCCTTGGATGGCACAAGATGTGAGATGTGAGATGCAAATGATGCTTGGAAACATGAAAATAGCTAAGTGTTGGTTGAGAAACAAAACTGCAAAAGTTTGGCTAGCACAAAATGATCTCTCCAAAATGGGAGAAAAGAGGAGGTATTTATAAGATTTTTGGAAAATCCTAGGGGAAATGGACGGTCAATATTTTGCCACCAAATATCAAGATGTAGGGCCAAGGTGAGTTGAGAACTCACAAGCCCTCACATCTTGACATGTGGCATGTGATTTAGCCCTAAAAGGTGAAGTGGACATGAGGTGGAAGGATAGGACATGACATGGAGGGGGGTACAAAGTACCTTGGGATTGGACAAGATATCCTCATAAAAGAGGTCCTTGTCCCCATGTGGGTGAGAGGACAAGTGGGGAATTAAAAATTTCTCAAATATTCTCATGGGGAAGAGGGAATGAATTTAAAATTCCTTAAATGCATTAGGGGATTAAAAGGTGAATTAAAAATTCACATGGGGAAGGGAGATGCCTTGTCAAAAGGGAGAAAGCCTTTAATAAGGTTGACTAAGGACACATGTCATAAAGGACATGGGGAAGAGAAAAGGAATTTAATATTCCTTGGAAGGATAAAAGATTAAAAATTCCTTGAGAGGTTGATTAGGCTAGTTAGTGAGGGATTAGAGGATGGTTAGGTGGCTAAGAGAGATTAGAGGCCAACTTGCAAAAGTTGGAGGATGTGACACATCCTAATCAAGGATTAGGCATGTGCACATCCTAATGATGGGATTAGAAGAAGGGTTAAGATAAGATAAAAATGATGGAGGATGTGACATGAGGAGGAATTAAATAAATGTGATATTTATTTAATTCATTTGATGGAAGAAGAATTAAAGAGATAAGGTATTATCGATTAAATACCTTAGGGATTTGGTAGAATTAAAGATATTAATTAAATAATAGTAGTATTACTTAATTAACGAAAATAAGATGAAAGAGGACGAATTTGGATAAATTGATTGTCCAAATTTAGATGTCCACATTTTTCCCCTCTTTGAGATGGTGTTACGAAGTAGCATTATTTCAAAGATTATTAAAATATAGAACCTAGAAGAAGATGGTTAGATTGGGAAAGATGCCCCAGTCATTCCTTTGAACAATTAAGAAGGGAAAAATATGATGAAAATTAGGGATGAAGGATGCCCCCTCGAGAGGACATGCGGGTTCAAGAGAACACGGGTGGGCTCTCAAAATGGATGAGATGATGCAAGGGGAGCTGAAGAAGATGATGCAATGTGATGGAAGATTGGGAGGGGAGTGTGATGAAAGATGAATGGATGGGGGGATTTTGATAGACGAGAGGATGAAGAGGAAATGAAATCCAAATGCAATGAAAAGATGAGATGCAATTTGCCATCATCGGAGCACTGATTTTTGCTATAGCATAAGACACAAGGCGCCAAGGTATGAAGAACCAAGGAAGAGTAGTGTCTAATGCATAAAACAAATAGAACAAACAAGAAGGCTATCCCAACACCCCAAAGTCATGGTGACCTTGGTCGGGCCAGGTATTGGGATAACCACAAGCACACAAGGATGCCCCAGCATAACACAAGACCTCAGGGATCTTGGTGGGTACTATGTGGGACAACCGAAAAGACAGAAAAGATCAAGATACACTCCTATGTTGACTAGTCAAAGCACACCATGATATGATGGATCAAGGCGACCATGACAAGTGATGATAGGGAGCTCAAATGATAAACAAAAGCCAAAAGCATCAAAAGATCACAATCAATTTCAAACGTCCTGCATAGGATCCATCCAGGGATGGATGGGATTGATGAGGTGCGGTGCAGGAAGACCATCTTGTTGAGGCGGAGTGATGGATACTAAATTAAAAGATTGATGATATGATGTAGGATATTTAGAAGCGTTTGGATTTGATGATACAAGTGAATCTCATTTGTTAAGATCCGACTAGATAAGGGGTGTAGCTTGGCCGGCGTGACACGGAGACTAACACATCCTAGCGACCTAGGGCTCGAGGGGCGATCAAAGATTAGCCTTGCCTACGTGGAATACGAGCCCTGCATATTAGTTCGATAAAGGCTAACGACTTCTACATGATGGGAATTTTGATGGATGACCAAGATAGGATGGAGAAACGAGAAGAAAAGTGGAACCAATATAGGTCGATGATGTATGGAACCACAGGAAGCTGAGAACAAATGATGACCTTGCCTGCGATGGCGGGGGCAAGCGTGGTTCCGATGCGTGGGCAAAGACAAAGTGATGATGGAAATGGGATGGGATAACCTTAGATGAGGGATAAAAATGATTGGGCCGAACCGCGATGGACAAAGATAGACCATTAGTTGGATTGGAGGATAGTGACTGGAAATGACTCAAGGATGGGATAGTTATTACATGCCATATAGATGAATGATGAAATGATAAAGTGTGATATGTGGATTATGGGGAAGTATGGCGAGTTATGAGATGAGATGAGGAGTAGAGGATGGGGAGAAAGGATTGTTTGGGTGGATTAGAGGATAAAAGGTTGGATGAAAAGGTGACGAGATGGATAGTTGAAAAGAGATGTTATGATGGACGGATAGGAAGATAGGGATGGGGAGATGGATATAAGGATCGTTTGGAGGGATAAAAGATAAGGATGGGGAGATGGATATATCGATAAGGAGATAAGGATAGGGAAATGGAAGGGAGTGATTTGATGGAATGAATGATGTCTCCAAGGACTGTATCACAAAGGAAGATAGATGCCCCTACTCTAGATATGTCATGTGCGAAGAGGCATGAAGGATGCAATAGAGAAGGATAGGAAAATAAAGGAGTGAGATGGATGAAGATAGGATGCATGGATAAGGGAGGGCGAATGATAGTTGGGATAGTCTGCGGATGAGGGGAATGTATGTCAAGAGGTGTCCAAAGCATGTTTATATGTTTGCCCCATTGTTATCAAGATCACAAGGAGGATGGAAGGATTGGGATAAATGAGATATGCCAAGAAGGATGTGTAAGCTCGATAGGATGGAGGGGATGGACGAAAATGATGTATAGCAATAAGATGGGTGCATAAGAAATATGCGGGGAAAGCACTAGCGGATGGAGGTCATCGGAAATTGCCCCAAGTGTAGATGGGATTTCTGCATGACACCTATTTTCGAGGTTTCATCATGGTACTTATCAAAGCTGTTTTCAAGTTTTTCCACGATTGAATTATTTCTCTTTACTATTTTTTTTTATTTTTTTATTTTTTATTTTTTTGGATTTTTTTGACTTTTTGGATAGCATGCGAAAGGAGATGGATAAGGATAGGGAGGCGAATAAGTGGATTTAGAAGACATGCAATAAGGATATGGATGAAGAACTCAAGCATCAAGTTCTATATCAGGTATTAAGAGCTCATGTTCGAACCGACTATTGGATGTTGGTACAACCTTAGGATAAATCGATTATGCTAGAGGATGAATGAGAGGGATTTGATGGGGAAGATACGGGGGATAATGGGTGGGATGTTGAAAATGGTATGGATAGAATGATGGGGTGGATACGTGATGGGGAGATGAGTTCAAGACCAACATTGGCACATGTGGTGACGGATGTGAAAAGATAAGGGGACTAATGGATGGAGAATGTGGGGATAATGGAGGAGATGGAATAGCGAATTTCGGGACATAGGGACCCAAAATAGATTTAGGAGGTGAAAGGGATCTATAATTAGCTTTTGGATTAGCAACTTTGGATTTTCTTACAGATTTTTCATTTGATGGCATTGCATCTTTTTTCTTTGGGATCCACATGGTTTTGATCTTTGCTTTGCTGGCTCTTTGCGAGCTATAGATTTGATTTTGATTATGGATTGGATTTTTCTTTTCATTACCATGTCTTTTAGAGGGGACATGGGAAGCTTTAGATTCATGTGGGTGTTTAGATTGATGCATTTTTCCTCTGGTTTGGTAAGGTGGGTTGGTTGGGGTTGGTTGTGGAGATGGTAATCAGAGAAGTAAGAGTATAGGGATACATTAGATAGAGGATATTTAGAGTATATTACCTTTGTTGATCCTGATTATGGAACATGTGAGAGGGATGTTTATGATGGATGACATGGATAGGTGTTGGATGAATGAGCAAATGAGATGGAGGAGGTGATCTTGGGATATATGGACCCAAGATGGATGAAATGAATGAAGGGCCGAGGAGATGGTGGATGGAGGGATGTAAGGACCCAAAATGGATGGAGGAAAATTTGAGATGAAGGAGGGAATATGGATGGTTGTTTGGTGATCTGATAGAGGAGGGAGAAGGATGGCAACACCCTATGATGCAGCGATAGGCGGGGCAGGAAGTTCTTTGGAAAAGGCTCGTTGAGGACGTCTAGATGTTGTACCAACATCTTTAGATTGTGAGTCTTGGGGAATAGATCCAAGACCCTGCATGCAGATTTGTTCTTTGACTTGGATGGGCTCTAAAATACCTTGCTCGTGAAGGCCTAGACCTTTTCCTTGATAGTTCATGTTCTTGAGCATTCGATCCATGATAGGATTTTTGTTATTCTGAAAACATGATGTAAGTCCATTATTAGGTGGGGGATGATGGGTGGTATATACACTATGTTTTTCTTCTGCAAGGAGGTCACCATGGAAGAATGTGAGAGTACCAAGGGGATATGCAAGTGGTGTGGGGATAGCATTTTTAGGCGATGATGGGGAATCTTGAGAAGGAGATGATGGAATAGCAGCACTTGGATGGGTGGTATTAGGAGAGGGAGTAGGGGATATGATAGGATTTGATTTTGTGGTAGCAAGCTCATGCAATGGAGACGGAGATGGAGCGATAGAATCTTGAATGTCAAGAGGATCATGGGAGGGAATGGATGGGGGACTACGATCTTGCGGTAGACTAGATGGGATGGTAGGATCTTGATTTGGAGAAGGGGATATGTTGGCATGCTTTGGATCAGGCTCTTGGCATGACTCATTGTGTGCGGGAGGCATGATAATGGAGTCATGTGGGGACTCTTCAAGTGGGGAAGATGGAAGGATGGAGGATTCAAAATATTCTTGGGAATGGATACTAGGAGTGGAAGAAGTGGATTGATTTGGGTGTCATGATAAGTTCGGCGACTCTCGAGGTAGAAGTGGGTGTTCAATGGTTGGTAGATGTGATGGTAGGAGATAGGGACTTAGTAGATTTAGAGGATGTGATGGTAGGAGATGGGGACTCAATGGATTCAGAGGATGTGATGGTAGGAGATGGGGACTCAATGGATTCAGAGGATGTGATGGTATCATCAATGATAGGTGTTGGATGGAGAAGGGTCTCGTCACTAATGACCATGGATGATGGTTTGGGATGGCATGGTTCCACGACTGCAATGTGTGGAGTGGGGGATGTTTCCTTTGTTATAAGTCCTTGGAGAAACTTGGATATGCTAGGCTGAGATGGTGAGGTGGGAGTGGATGAAGGTTTATGGATTAGTGGGGGATTAGGACTAGGGATTGGTGGGCTAGGATTGGATAGGGGAATGGGATTGGATGTAGGACTGGGAATAGATGGGAGATTAGGTGAAGGGTTAAGATAGGGGTATTGGCATGGCGAATTAGGACACAAGGAGGCGGGTGGTGGATTGTAGTAAGGGTATGGGGATGGTGGATGAGGATGGGAAGATTGAGGTGGCGGATTAATAGAAGGAGATGTGGATGTTGGATTAGGATAAGGATAGGTTGATGTGGATGTGGGATTAGAATAGAAAGGTGCGAATGTAGGATTAGGGTGAGAAGATTGGTATGGGAGATTAGGGTAGTGGGTGTATGCGGATGAAGGATTTAGATAGGAGGATGTGGATGGGGGATCAAGATAGGGGTATTGTGATGGAAAACTAGGATAAGGGGATGACGTAGATGAAGGATATGATGGATATGGTGAACATCCCTTGTCAAAGGTAGCATAAGGAGTGTGATTAGGCATGGATGAAGACATGATGGGATAACTTAATGGGGTGATTGGATTTTGGAATGTGGGTGGAGAAAGCTTACTAGCAATGATAGTGTCAAGGGGATCTATGTCGTACACCTCTTGATCAACAAGACTTTCATTATCGTCGTCGACGTAATTAGGGTTTCCCTTGACCGCTATTGATGGAGGATAAGGATTCATGATGATGAAAGGATAAAGATGATGGATAAAGATTTTGGGTGGAAATGGACAAAAGCCCAAATTGGGATTTAGGACAAGCTCAGATCGGGATTGGATTAAAGCTCATATTAGGATGATTGGATGATACGATCGAATTGATTTTGATGATCGTATTTGATTATCAAAGGATGATTACGACACCGAATCTGCCTCGAGATGGAAATAGATTGATTGGGTCGAAGGTGATTGGATAGGGATGCGATTGGATTGGATTGGATTGGATTGATTGATCGATTGAAAGGTCGGATGATGGATTGGGTAGGATGACAAAAGGGACTGTAAACCCCATTTAGAGATTACCCTAGGTGACTTAGGATGCTGATTGATCGGATTAAAGGATGAATGGATGATTGCGGCACCGAATCCACTTTGAGATTAAAAATGGATTGATTGGGCAGACGATGATGATTAACTTAGGATGGATGAAAACCCTAAGAGGATATTAATGATGATGATCAGATCAGACACTTCAGTCAATTTGGATAATAACCCGAGATGAAGTTCAAGGGATTTGGATGATTTGATTGGAGGAATGGATGATAGAAATGGATGAACGTCTGCTTGGAATGAGTAAACAAATGATTAGAATGATAGGATGAGAGTTCAAAATGATGAAAGGAGGTGTGAGATGGATGATCGAAATGACAGAATGAGAGTTCGGAATGATAAAGGGATATGTCAAATGGATGAAAGTTTACTTAGAACGAGTAAACGGATGATCGAAATGACAAAACGAGGGTTCAGAATGATGAAAGGATATGTGAAATGGATGAATGTTTACTCAGAACAAGTAAACAGATGATCAAAATGACAGAACAAGAGTTTGGAATGATGAAAGGATATGTTAAATGGATGAACTTTTACTCGAAACGAGTAAACAGATGATCAGAATGATAGAATGAGAGTTCAGAATGATGAAAGGATATGTTAAATGGGTGAACGTTTACTCGGAACGAGTAAACGAATGATCGGAATGACAGAACGACAGTTTAGAATGATGAAAGGATGTGTTAAATGGATGAACGTTTACTCGGAATGAGTAAATGGATGAGAATGGTAGGGTATACCCCCCCCCGAGGAGGTAGATGGTGAAGAAAAAAGGTGCCCAGGCCAACTTCTCAAAAGTATGAAGTGGTACATATCATCGGAAAGAGCACGAAAAGACGAGAGGAATTGCCTTTGAACGGAGTCAATCCGATAAATAGTGTGGAAATGGCGGCCCTGGGAAGAAAGAGCAGAAGGACAGGTCTGCCACTGCACTAGGATAGATCCACCACAGCACAGGGACAGGTCCGCCACAGCAAGGGGACAGGTCTGCCACTGCACAAGGACAGGTCTGGCACTGCAGAAAGACAGGTTTGGCACTGCAGAAGGACAGGTTTGGCACTGCACAAGGACATGTTTGGCACTGCACAAGGATAGGTTTGGCACTGCACTAGGACAGGTTTGGCACTGCACTAGGATAGGTTTGGCACTGCACAAGGACAGGTTTGGCACTGCACAAGGACAGGTTTGGTACTGCACAAGGATAGGTTTGGCACTACACTAGGACAGGTTTGGCACTGCACTAGGAAAGGTTTGGCACTGCAGAAGGATAGGTTTGGCACTGCAGAAGGACAAGTTTGGCACTGCACAAGGACAGGTTTGGCACTGCACAAGGACAGGTTTGGCACTACACTAGGACAGGTTTGGCACTACAGAAGGACAGGTTTGGCACTGCACTAGGATAGGTTTGGCACTGCAGAAGGACAGGTTTGGCACTGCACTAGGATAGGTTTGGCACTACAGAAGGACAGGTTTGGTACTGCAGAAGGACAGGTTTGGAACTGCACAAGGACAGGTTTGGCACCTCTGAGAAGGGCGGGTTTAGTGCTACTGGGGCGAGGTTTAGCCTTGCACAAGGAGCGAGGTTTGGGGAGGCTGCACTAGGGCGGGGTTTGACCTCTGAGAAGAGGCAGGTTTGACAACTGCGAGAAGGAGACATAACACTACACAGAGACAGGTTGCTACACAGGCGGGTTGGCATTGCGAGAAGGGCGGGGTTTAGTGCTTGCACAAGGAGCCGAGGTTTGGCCTTTGCACTAGAATGAGGTTTAGCCTTTGCACTAGGATAGGTTTGAGTGCTTGTAGAAGGGCGGATCCGCCCGGCAGACGGGTTTGCCAAGAGGATAAGGTCAAATTACACTTAAAGGATAGCTTAAGCTTGATTTTTTTGATGGATGGCAAAGGAAAAGGATCCAAATTGTAGCAATCATAAAAAGACTTGGCCAAATTGATAATCACTGGTTTTTGCACAAGAAATACAATTCAAACAGAACAACCCTAAGATTAGTAGAAATGGGTATGGTCGACAAAGTCTTCTACTCTAGGATGCACATGGTTTTTAAGGACTCCTCGATATACACCCAGTACGTGAGGCCCAAACCGTGAACACCAACCCATTACACAAAGAGTAGTCGGGGCATAGCGAACCGCTAGAATTTCGGACCAACTCTTCCGTCATCGGCGCTTGCTTAATTACAAGCGGGTACGGATTTGAGTAAAACTTTGAAATATACCACCACATAGCCGGGCATGCAGCGTGGTTGGAATCATCACTTAAGGGTGATAGAAATCCCCAGAAATGAGTCCCACTAAGAAGTGAAAAAAGGTGACTCAAAAGGACTTGCCAGAAGCTCACGATTTCTGGAAGTCACCCGGGGATAAGCCAAATGGTGCAAGGGAGTTGGATACGTCAAAATAGCCTTCCCAAACATGCCAAGCAAGGTTTATTGACACCCCTTTAATTAAACTATGTTCCTATTTTACCAAAAGATAATTCGGGAAAACTTGAAATTTTTACCTTCTAGAGGACAGGTCCACCACTCTGCAAGGACAGATCCGCCACTCTACAGGGACAGGTCTACCACTTTGTTAGGACAAGTCCACCACTGAATTAGGACAGGTCCGCCACTGAATTAGGACAGGTATGCCACTGCACTGGGATAGGTCCGCCACTACAGGACAAATCCGCCACTCCAGGACAGATCTGCCACTCTGTTAGGACCAGTCCACCACCCCTGGATAGGTTCGCCACTCCAAGACCAGTCTGCCACTGCAGGAGGACAGGTCTGCCACTCTGTAACCTAGACCTTGAAAAATGCAAAAAATAGCAAACGTGAAGGAAATAGACCCGTTTGTGGGTCCCACCGGGCGTGCCAGAAATGTGATAGGTCAAATGTAAGCATTAGAAAGCAAGCAACAAGTAAAAGAGTGCAAATAAACAACTAAAACAACCTACACCTCAAGATTAGCCTAAGTTGGAAACAATGCAAGACAAAGCAACGAAATAGAACCTTATACCTTGCATTGAGTCGATCCTTTGGTTGGCCCTTCAATCTTGGATGTGTATGCTCCTTGGATGGCACAAGATGTGAGATGTGAGATGCAAATGATGCTTGGAAACATGAAAATAGCTAAGTGTTGGTTGAGAAACAAAACTGCAAGATTTTGGCTAGCACAAAATGATCTCTCCAAAATGGGAGAAAAGAGGGGGTATTTATAGGATTTTTGGGAAATCCTAGGGGAAATGGACAGTCAAGATTGAGCCACCAAATATCAAGATGTAGGGTCAAGGTGAGTTGAGAACTCACAAGCCCTCACATCTTGACATGTGGCATGTGATTTAGCCCTAAAAGGTGAAGTGGACATGAGGTGGAAGGATAGGACATGACATGGAAGGGGGTACAAAGTACCTTGGGATTGGACAAGATCTCCTCATAAAGGAGGTCCTTGTCCCCATGTGGGTGAGAGGACAAGTGGGGAATTAAAAATTCCTCAAATATTCTCATGGGGTAGAGGGAATGAATTTAAAATTCCTTAAATGCATTAGGGGATTAAAAGGTGAATTAAAAATTCACATGGGGAAGGGAGATGCCTTGTCAAAAGGGAGAAAGCCTTTAATAAGGTTGACTAAGGACACATGTCATAAAGGACATGGGGAAGAGAAAAGGAATTTAATATTCCTTGGAAGGATAAAAGGAATTAAAAATTCCTTGAGAGGTTGATTAGGCTAGTTAGTGAGGGATTAGAGGATGGTTAGGTGGCTAAGAGAGATTAGAGGCCAACTTGCAAAAGTTGGAGGATGTGACACATCCTAATCAAGGATTGGGCATGTGCACATCCTAATGATGGGATTAGAAGAAGGGTTAAGATAAGATAAAAATGATGGAGGATGTGACATGAGGAGGAATTAAATAAATGTGATATTTATTTAATTCATTTGATGGAAGAAGGATTAAAGAGATAAGGTATTATCGATTAAATACCTTAGGGATTTGGTAGAATTAAAGATATTAATTAAATAATAGCAGTATTACTTAATTAACGAAAATAAGATGAAAGAGGATGAATTTGGATAAATTGAGTGTCCAAATTTAGATGTCCACAATACCAAAAGAGGATTTTAGAGACCTGCAAAGATAATTTTGAGAACCACAAGAGGAGCTATGTGTTTTTGTGGCTTTTATACACACAACATGTAGATAAAGTTTTTCTATTTGAACAACATAACATATCTTTTTTGAAAGAATCGCCAAATTTCCTAGTTAAGGAATCTTAGCTATCCCAAGGCTTGGTAATGTTAGGCCTTGACTCAATAGGTTCACTTAGGGTTCATTATGAAATTGTTGTTAATCATAAGGAACCTATTGGTTCTCAATGCCAAATTGGATGAAAAACAAGTGATGATAAAATACTAACACAATATTACTTGCATCACTTCCAAATTTTAATTACTCTTAAATTTATAAACAAAAATTCCTCCAAATAAATCAAGAAATAAAACCTAATCACTAAATTGCTCCCAATTATTACACACATGCACTGAGAAATTTATAAACCAAAGCATTAACTATTTAATATTGTGCCAGATTTCTTCACAGGTTCATATAAAATAGTGCAAGAGTTTAAAGGAAGGGAACCATTCACCACTGAATCAATTCCCTGTCTTTTATAGAACACAAGTCAATAGTTGGTTGCAAAAGGCACATGAATAAGAGAAAATAATCCAATAAAATGCAACACATGGCACAAAGGTATTAGTGGCACTTAGAAGATATTATGTATGGTATCAAAGACAACATCAAAGCTCACACCTTGACTCTCATTGATGAAGTCGGGCAATAGTTGAAAATATTTGGTAAAAGAAAATTGTGTTCCTTTAATATTCAAAAATTTGTGAGAATGAGTCACTAATCCTTCCTTTCAAAATCATCAACTTTTCATGTGTACAAGGTTCTCTATCAAGAAAAATCCCCATAATTGGAAGTCGAGAAAAAAATTTGATTCTACCACCAAGCCAAAACCCACACCTCCTTTTCTCCTAATTTGTTGCTATTCATCTTTAGACATTTCCTCTACTATCATATTGAACCATATATCTACTACCTGAAATTTCCTTATTTTCCACTAAATTCACCACAATTTATCAAGAAGGATTCTCGCATGCCAACATCTACATTCATTTTTGCAATCTGCCATTTCTTAATGACCTACATCACATAATATTACCCCACAAGTGAAATATCATGCATTTAATTATTCCCACTAAACTAAAACATTATTAAATATTAATCTCACTTAATCTTTTCCAAAGTGTGTTTATTATCATAATAATTTTTTACTCAACCTTTTTGGGTTTTTCAAGTTTTAGTAGGCTTTCAGAAATTTAGGCAACATAAGTAATTTTAGGAATTAACGGCCTTACCAAAAGATATTGGGTATAAAATTTGCTATAATATTTCCTCAAAACCCTATTTATCTGCCTCTCATTCATTCAATGCTACTTTGGACTCGTACTATGTTGAATTATCCATGCAACTATGCAACTTTTGCCAATTACCCTTATTTAGCACTTTGATCTATGAAGACCTAGCCACTCAGTTATGATGTGGTCAAATTTTTTGAAACATTTCACTTAGCCAAAAATTTACTTGCCACTTCACTTTATTTTAGTCTTTTTGGGATTTTTCTTCGAGAACACCAGTTTATGTGTTTTATGTCACTTCCCTTAGCTTTGCACTTTCATTTTGTCGAGTGGGATTTTTAAAATTTTGGGTTCCCATCCTACTATAGGTAACTTGGGACATGCATATTGTTGGTGCTTTAATTTTCCCAACCATAATCTTATGACAATCTATAATTAGCTACTTCAGGATGATTGAATGTCTTAAGAGGTTGGCCAATGAATAGGAGAAGGATTTAGAAATTATCTCCTCTACACTTCAAGCTTTGTAGAACCTAGGATGGTGATCCTACAATATTCATCAAGATTTCTTAGATTGATCGGGTGGATATGGAATATCCACAATTATAAACAATATTGTCCTAAATAGATATGTTCTCACCAATTTATCCAAGAATTATAGATAAAATAGAGAGATGAGCTAGATCCTTGTGATTTTATGCATTCATTGTTTTGAGAACATGAGAAATAAGATTATGGAATAAATTATTTCTCAAAAGAAAATTATTCATTTTAAATTTGAAGTTGATCAAGAAAATATAATCAAAAATTTCTTATAGATTTGACTGGTCCCTTAACCTAGGGCATGAAGTCAAGGGAGCACAATTGAAAATATTTATAATAGTATGCATTATAGAACACTTAGGAATAATAATAATGCATTACATTATTCCTCAAATCTCTACAAACAATTCAAACCCCTATAATATCTTAAGCATTCAATATATCTTATAAAGAATATTCATTTTCTACTTGAGTAAAATCTATAAGAGAAACATTCATACACAAGAAAAAACTATAGAGATTAACACAACAAATCCTTGACCAATTTTCTTCATAAATTCTTAAGATGAGTACATGTAAGAGATCATATATTTGAAAAAATTATCATTGTATTGGATCTAGGAATGCTAGTACTGTTATACAATATTATCAATCAAATTTACAACTTGTCCTATCAAGACCTAGTTTCAGACATATACAGATTGATGTAGAAAATGTGCTTTCCTTAAAAAAAAATTAAGATTTATAAATCTTAGAGAATCTTTTCTTTCAAGTTTAATTTATTATATTTTTCGTGTCTTCATGGAAGTTAAAGAGTATAGTTTAAATTCCTAGGAATCATTCATTTATCATTCCTCTTTGTGTTTGAGATGAAGACATATTTTTATAATTTATTAGTTCTCAGTATTATTCAAAGTGCAAGGGATCATACTTGAATTTGATGAAATATAAAAATCATTTATTCATACATCTGATACTATATTATTCATCCACATTTTAAGGTTCTATAGATTTGTGTGTATGAGGGATTTATTGATCATTATGACCTATAAAAGGATTACCCTCCCAAGTCTTATGGAGCTCAAAGTGGAGAAGGATGGATCCAACCGTGTTTGTTGGATTTTCTTGTCCTCTATTTGATTATAGGTAAAATATTTGTCTTAATACTTGTTCCTCTGGTTTAGGAATTGTATTTTCTCTTAGAATTGAGGGTTGCAAAAAAATACCACTAGAATGGTGAATCTATTAGGGACTAAACTTATTGTCATTTCAAGGAAACCTTAAGAAAATATGGTTACATTTTTATATTCATGTGAAGTTCCTTTATATTTATGTGTTGATCTTTTCCATTGTGTCTGCTCTTAAAAAAATTCTGAGAGAGATCTGAAAAAATTATTTAAATTCTCTTAATTGGGTGGTGACTCTCAAAGTCTCCTTTCCAATTCAAGTGATAAAATAAAGAAATAATATCATCAAAACATGTTTAATATTGTGGCATAAGATGTAGGACATATGAATATGTAGTCCGTACTCAGGAACTAGTTAGTTTTCTATAGTGTCTACTTCCATAATGGAACTTCCAAACTTTATAAATCTCAGTGAATCTTTCCTTTCAAGTTTAATTTATTATGTTTTTCATGTCTTCATGGATGTTAAAGAGTATTGGGGAAATTCCTAGAATCATTTATTTATTACTCCTCTATGTGTTTGAGATGAAGACATATTTGTATAATTTATTAGTTCTCAGTATTATTCAATGTGCAAGGGACCATACTTGAATTTGATGAATTGTAAAAATCCTTTATTCATACATCTAAGACTATACTATTCATCAACATTTTAAGGGTCTATAGCATTGTCTATATGATGGATTTACTATTCCTTATGACCTATAAAAGGATTACCCTCCTAAGTCTTGTGGAGATCAAAGTGCAAAAGGATGGGTCCAACCTTGTTCATTGGATTTTCTTGTCCTCTATTTGATTATAGGGAAAATATTTGTCTTAATCCTTGTTCATATGGTTTAGGCATTATATTTTATCTTAGAATTGAGGGTTGTAGAAAAAACACCAAAAAAATAATGACTCCTTTAGGGACTAAACTTGTTGTCATTTCAAGGAAACCCTAAGAAACTCTAGTTGCATTTTTATATTCATGTGAAGTAGCTTTCTATTTATGTGTTGATATTTTTCATTGCATCTTCTCTTACAATTTTTTTAAGAGAGATTTGCAAAATTATTTCAATTCCCTTAATTGGGTGGCGACTCTGAAAGTATCATTTCCAATACAAGTGATAAAAGAAAGAAATAATATCATCAAAAAATGTTTAATATTGTGGTGTAAGATGCAAGATATATGGCTTTGTAGCCCATACTCAAGCACTGATTAGTTTTGTATAGTGTCTTGTTCCAAAATGGTTACAAACTTTATAAATATCAGTGAATCTTTTCTTTCAAGTTTAATTTATTAGGTTTTCCATTTCTTCATGGAGGTTAAGGAGTATAAGGGAAATTCTTGGGAATTATTCATTTATAACTCCTATATGTGTTTGAGATGAAGACATATTTGAATAAATTATTAGTTCTCAGTATTATTCAAAGTACACCTGGATCATACTTGAATTTGATGAAATGTAAAAATCCTTTATTCATACATCTAAGACTATACTATCTGTCCATATTTTAAGGGTTTATAGCTTTCTCTATATAATGTATTTATTGTTCCTTATGAGCTATAAAAGGATAACCTTCCTGATTCTTGTGGAGCTCAAAGTGTAGAAGGTTGGGTCTAGCCTTGTTCATTGGATTTTCTTGTTCTCTATTTGATTATAGGGAAAATATTTGTCTTAATCCTTGTTCCTCTAGTTTAGTCATTTTATTTTCTCTTAGAATTGAGGGTTACAAAAAAACACCAATAGAATGTATTGTTGTACCAAACAACTATTAAACATAAAGACTCCTATATTCAATTAATTTTTATCTTATTTTAATTACACCTTCTTTGATATCATTTCTTATCTGAATATTATAGTATCCATGCTACTATAAGGTGAAATGTCACTATCTTGAAATAACCACCATGTGATAGCTATGAAACTATTCCCAAGGTGCAACTATACAAGTATCTCTAACCTACCCATGTAAGAACACTTCAACAACTAATACCTCAAACACCAATTCCCTAATTATTGTAATCACATCAAAATGATGGGCACCTCATGAGTAAGTGCAAGAAGTTGGTTCCACAAAGAGGGGAAGTTTCAGCTAAAGAAATGTCGAAAGGAATAGGATCCCAAGCCTTAGATTGAGATCCTGTTCCTAAATAGGTACTTGTTCTAAAAATAGAATGGGTACCTATTTTAAAATGAGTACCCATTTTAAAAATAGAATGGATACCCATTCTAAAATAAAACAAGTGCTTGCTTTATAGTGGGTACTTGTTCTAAAAATAGAATGGGTACCCATTTTAAAGTGGGTTCTCGTTCTAAAAAAAATTGAAATCCCAACTTGCTTTTTTCTTGGGTTTTAGGCTCTAGAAAGGTTTGGTAACCTGACCCTTAGCCTTTGACATGGAACAAAAAAATAATCCAATGTCAAAGGAAATGTCTTTGGCAATATAGTTGATGTGGTTTTTTTAGAATTAATTTATGAAATTAAACCCATTATAGATCACGATGTCTAGTTTTCGAATATGTAATTTTTTTATGATTGGATTATGTTTTGTATTTTTGATTAAGTTCTAAAAAAATTGGTCCATAAACATGAAATATTAAGCATTTTTATTTTTTAATAACTTGTAATTTTTGTTATTTTTTTTGTAAAAAAATTATATGACATCAATCTTCAGAAAATTATCTACACAATGAACAAAAAATCAAAAAAATGATTAGTTTAGGTCAAATTATGGTGACGGTACATGGTTTTCAAATACAACAATTAGGGCCAATAAAAAATTAATTAAGAAATATTTAAAAAATATATTAAAAATATATCGTCATCAATCTTAAGTTTGTTACACATCTTTCTCCAAAATAAATTATAAAAATACTATTATTTAGGTCAAATTATGTTGTTTGTACACGTGCATGGTATGCTAAAAAAAGTGACTTTTAAAAAGTGGTTTTTATACACATGCCTATTACAAATGATTTGTATCATCTTAGTATTAGAATAAATTACATATTTGAAAACTAGACTCAAAATAATAAATTTCATATTATTGACTTTTTTAAAGATTCAATGTGTAGTTGCTTCAAATTTTTAGTCCAACTATGAAAATTCTAAAAATCAAGAAAAAAACTTCCACTTTCTAAGCTTTTTGTGGACCCAACTTCTTGCATCAACCCTCACCAATGGGTCTATCACTGATATAAATGTCCATAAATAAGTATGTCACCAAAGTAATGCACCATATCTCATGGGGAAAAGAAACTAACGTCAAGAAAAGAGAATAAATTCCCACATTACTACAAATTTAAACCATCATTAAAGTAGAGGAAAATGTAAAGGAATGGAACATAATATGAAACCTAATTAGGACATAAACACTTCAAAATTATACCTTATATCCCTTCTTGGATTGAGCTAAAGTGATGCACTAATTTCACTTGATTTTCTCCTTGACGTGTGGATGACTTTCCAAAACAACATAACCTCAGTAGTATGGAGATTATGGTGGTAAAATTATCATTATAAGCTTAAGGTCTATGAAGTGATGATAAAGGAGGATGACGGCTCCAATTTATATATTTTTTTATGATGAAATGGAGGGTCAAGATCTTAATATGAATTGGATGGTTGAGATTAAAGGAGAATGAGGAGTCTTAGCCTTGGGACAAGTGAAAATGAAGCTTTGCATGGGGAAGAGGGAAAGGTGTGCTCACACATGTGTGACCACACATTAGGAAGACCCTAGAGATGCCAAGTGCATACATAAGTGCCAAAATGCAAGAAGAGTAGGCTTAGAAACATGACAAGTGGAGAAAAGAGAAAAGTGTAGGGTAGATTTATGGGGAAGAGGATCTCACACATGTGTGATAATCCAATAGGAAACTAGGTCAAAGAGTGAGATGGAAGGGTGAGAGTGACATGTGCATGCAAAAATTTAAGAGGGGAAGAAGACATGTCACATGACTACAAGTTTGGGGAGTTGGGAGATTTTTAAATTGAAAAAAATGTTGATGGAGGTTAAGGATAGATTAATTAATTAGTTAATTATTTTATTTAATTAATCATGATTAGAAGAATTAATGTAAGTGGGGGCTAAGGTTGATTTAATTTTATTAATCAACCTTTAGAAGAATATAATAAACATAAATAATTAAATATGATACATGTAATTAATTATAAGATTGAAGGAGAATATAATTAAATAAATAATTATTTAATTATGGTCAAATTTGGGGTGTATATAGTTTTCCCTCTTTGATACAATGTCACATTTTTTGAAAAGTGATATTGTGTCAAAGAAAAAGTACAATATGCCCTAGTTGTCTTGACCAAAGGGAGGGATGATGATGGCCTCTTGAAAGGTTACCTAGAAAGGACATTTGGAGGGATATCAAAAAGAAGGAATATAAGAGATAAGAAAGACTTAAAAAGTGGAGAAAGAGGACTAGAAAATGAGGGGATGGGCTACTTATAGTTTAAGGGGGCCCCATAAGGTGTCATTTTCATTGTTACCTTTGTGAGATTCAAAGCTCTAGTCTAGAGTAGACTTTGAGAAAGATGGCTTGCGATTAATTTTCTATGGCGGTGAATTGTTGGTGGTGAATTTTCCTTGAGGTGAATTTATCATGGCGGTGAATTTTCTAATGGTGAATTGCTGATAGTGAATTTTCCTAGAGCCAACCTTCACATCACATAGAGTGGGTTTAGGAGTATGAACAACCACTGAATGCAAGACCAACAGTATGTGTCAAAAACCTCCTATCTTTTGGATAGCATCGTAGAAAATTAAATGCTAGGGAATGGCTAGAAAAGTAAAAGTGATATGTTAGGTTCTTAGCAATTTTGGGTTGAGTTTAGTTCTTTTGTGAGCTCAAAGTAGTGCTTTTGTTTAAAGTAGTGTATTTGTAGGTACAAACTAGTGCTATTTTCTTTTTATAATTTTTCCTTGCAAGAATTAACACTATTGATTTTTTAGTGCTTTTGTCGATACAAAGTAGGGCTATCATCTTTTTAGTGTAGACTTAGAAAATGGAGAAAGAGGACTAGGAAATGAGGATATAGTTTATTTATTGTCTAATGGGGCCCCATAAGGTGCCATTTTCATTGTTGGCTTTACAAGATTCAGAGCTCTAGTCTAGAGTAGAATTTGAGATAGATGGCCCTATTTTCATGACCTTCACATCGTGCAAAGTGGGTTCAAGAGTATCAACAACCACTAGATGGAGGACTAACAGTATTTGTTAAAAACCTCCTATATTTTGAATAATGTAGATAGCATTAAATTATATTGAAAGGCTAGAAAATTAAAAGTGTTATATAGCTTTTTTTGCACTTTTGAGTTGGGCGTAGTGATTTTGTTAGCATAAAGTAGTGATTTTGTTTAAAGTAGAGCATTCATAGGTACATACTAGTGTTATTTTATTATTTAGCATTTTTTCTTGCAGAATTAGCACTATTGATTTTTTTAGCACTTTTGTAGGTATGAAGTAGGGCTATCATTTGTTTAGCACTTTTTCCTCTCAAGATTAGCACTATTGCTACTCAAAATTAATGTAATTGCTCTATTAATGATTTTTCTTCTTGAGATTAGCTATTTTACATAATTAGTGCTCGATGAAAGAAATTTTATAGGAGACTAATGATTTTAATGTTGATTGTTTCAGTAGGAACTTTGAGTGTTAGAGCCATGTGAAGAATTCTCTAATGATGAGGTTAGGTGTGTAACTATGATATGTTAATGACATGATGCTAGCTATTGTGGGTTTAGATAGTGTCGTTCAATGACTTGAGATTTGTTCTCATCAAATGCTGATGACGATGTTGATCGAGTGGCTCTACCACTATTCA
Source organism: Sequoia sempervirens (assembly GCA_007258455.2). Taxonomy (NCBI): domain Eukaryota; kingdom Viridiplantae; phylum Streptophyta; class Pinopsida; order Cupressales; family Cupressaceae; genus Sequoia; species Sequoia sempervirens. The sequence continues at coordinate 34,768 of VDFB02382092.1, forward strand.
GTTTCCAATCCAAGGTGAGAGTTGAGAATGATCTCGGGACCAGATTGGGGTATTTGGAGAAAGTATTCATGAAAATAAATTTGTTAATTTGTGGGGAAGAGATGAAATTTAGGATAGTGATGAATAGGATTCTAGCATTGCCCCTATATTTAGTAGGATTTATTAGTTGTATACTAATTCTATATTAGAATTTGAGTGGTTTTCCCATTGGATGGGGCTATTCCATTTCCTACATAATAGGAAAAGGAAACTCCACCATTGTTGTAATAAGGGACCTCACACTTCGAACACTATCCAACTCATTTGTGTAATAATTTTCTCTTTAATTCTCAATCAACTTTCATTATTTATGGCAATGACACCATTTCCATGCTACCATGTTACTGATATCGTTGTATTTAAATATTCACTTCATAAACAATTTATAATAGAAATCCAACAACCAAGTTTCAATTTATTACCCCATCCTTTGGAACCTAATATTATTTCATGTTAGCTGTTGAAATAATATTCCACTCAGCTCCCTTCGGGTTCCCCTTTTTTTTTTGCATGTTCATGCGCTGGCCTGCGCGTCTCCGCGTTTCTTCGGCTTCCCGGCAGGTTTTTGATCTTTCCCTTTGTGTGCATTCCTCGCTTCGCAACTTTGGCAAGCGGCTTCCCTTTTGGCTCTTGAGATGCTGCGCTGAGCGCCCACGTGTCTCGCCTGCGGGGTTTTTCATTTTCTGTTGCTTTATGTTTCCTACGGGTTGCGAAACGGGGCCCACATCTCTATACGTGGCGGTGTAGCGCAATCTTTCCCTAGCAGGAGTAGAGTATGCTGCGGCGGGCTGCGAAGGATTTCTATTGGCCTTCTTTATTTCCTGGCGGGGCCCACCCTCGCTCACGTGTCAGCGGTTCGCGGCTTTTAAAACAACAGCAGGGACGAGAGCACCACGGGCTGCGAAACGCGGCCACGCGTCTTTCGCCCCCTTTTCATGCGGCCTTTCCCCGTTTTCAAAGTAGCCTCCGTCCCCTGAACACGTGTCACTTCTCCGCAAGCTCCCGGTCAATGGAGAAGGAGTTTTCATTCGGGCCGCGGTTTGCTGCCACGTGCCTTACATCGATTATCAAAGCAAGCTGTGAGATGGCCGAGCGGGATGGTGTCATTGACTGCTGCTCGCCGTGGTTCTCTAAGGCGGTGGACGACACTCGTCGCTTCGAAGCCTGGTTGGGACCACTGCCATCATTTCAAAGGGGCACGCCTGTAACTAACCAACTGGATGATGTACCCTGATTGGCTGCTCTCATAACGGCATTGGGAATATTCTTATCCGGGCATCATTACGGGGGATTGTGGAATCATTCTGTTACAACTCTCCAGGCGGTGGGATTTTGCTCTCCGGCTATATATACTCCCTCCGTTGAGGGAAAATGGTCCAAGATTTTACAGGAAGAATACTGGTTTTAGCAAGAGACGCCAGGCCTCTTTTGCATGTTTATTTGCAAGATACTTTCAGACTGTGCCTATTGTTCGGCCTTTCTGCTTTTTTATGTCTTGATTAAACTGTGAACTGTGCTTTTTTATTGTCTTAAGCATTTCATTTGAGGAGACTTCTATATATTGAACGCAAACTTGCTGGTCTAAATCATGTCTTAATGACTCTTCTTAGCAGTAAGAATGTATGCGATACTGTTTTATGTCAATTAAATGAACTGTTTATGCTATTGCTTTAAGCTTCCGGTGTTTTGGAACATATCAATAACATTCAGGCCCTTGAGTCTATGATTTATCGTGCCTATCAAAAAGCTTTGGCGCATCGCCTTAGATTAATATTTGTTTCATTATATCTGCTTCCTTTTCCCTTTCCAAAAACCATTATATAGAAGAAGCCGGCTTCTTTAAAATCCGGAGGTCACTCAGTTTGGCGCAAAGGGGTCCCCCTTGAACTGAGTTTCCCATAAAGGCACTGTTATCTCGTCAATTTTTGGCGTCAACAGTTTGTCCTTTTTTCTGGCACGCCCGGTGGGACCCAAACTAATGAAATCGTCTTCTAAAAGGGTGTATGAGCCATCGGCCTGTAACTAGATCCCAAACTGCAAGTAACCCAGGTTTACTAGTGCCTCCATCCAGGACAGTCCAGGCCGCAAATCAGTTAGTAACCGTTCCATTCCCACCACCCTTTCCTCTCACCATGTTGCCGGCCGCGAACAGAAATTATGTAGCATGGGATGCTGGGAGTCCCCTTGTAGCTCCGGTAGCACCTGCTGTTTGGGGTGCCATACCGGTTTCGGCCCTGAAAGCTCTTCCCAAATTCGCCGGAGATAACACAAAAACGCCAGCAGAGCATTTGCAGGATGTAGCGGATGTATGCCTAGTACATGGTATCACGGCGCAGAATGTAGCCCTGAGGCTCCTTGCTGCGTCCTTCAAAGGCAAGGCCCTGGAGTGGTACCGAACACTGACTCCTAATACCATTCGCACTTGGGATGACCTCGGAGATCCATTCTATGAAAGATTTTCAAATGACGGAGATCGTTCTTCGCTATATTATCAGTTATCCGTCATCAAACGAGCACCCCAGGAGGCTCTGACGGACTTCAATGCCCGATTTCACTCGAGTTGGCGGAGGATTCCCGTGACCATCCGCCCTACCCCAGATTTGGCGTTCATGTTCTATCTGAAGTCCATCAATCCCGACATTTCTATGATGATCAAGTCTCTGGGAGGAGCTACTCTACCAGATGCATATGCCACCGCTATCAAAGCAGAAAATCACTTGATAGACTGCGGAAAATTGCCTCCTCGACCTGTTATGCCGATATTTCCTGAGATATCAAACGTGGCACAAGAGGTGGCGTCGACCAGTGCGCCAGCGACTCCCCAGTCAGCGTACTCATATACAGCCGCTCCTGAAAACTTGGCCCCTACATCAAGTTCTCCAAAGAATGAAATGGGCGACCTCAAGGAGATGCTACGGACTATGGCGAATGATATAACAACGCTCAAGCGGAATCAAGCAATGCCTCCGCGGCCTGCGTATCAGAACTACCAAGGTGGGCGGCCTACCTATCAGCAGAATCAATATCAGAATGCGCATCGCACTAACTCACCAACGGCGGCTATGAACCAAATAGTTCCGGTGCCTACGCCACTGGCAGGAGCGTCGCCAAGCTCTAGCAGAGAATTAACCGCGGGACAAAATAATCTTATTGATGACATCAATCCATGGTGCTTCCCTTGCAACGATGCGCATATGCCCCGAAATTGTCCGCGTGGCAACTTACAACAAAGGATAGCAGAGCAACGTAGTCAAGGGATTGCGACAGAGAGCGAAGAATACAGATATGCCCCGGCAATGGAGAATGCGGTCCTTACCGCGCAAATACAAGGAATGTCCCTGGAGCAAGAGTCCGACATTGTTCCTGATCATGCGCTCTTCTCATGGATGGAAGACGAGGAAATGGTGTTTGCGAATGACACGTCCACTGCCGAAACGCCGCGGGTAAAGTCTGACTATAATACACGCTCCAAGAGAAGATTCACCGGTGAGGCCGTGGTTTCACTTTCGGACAATCTGCAGTGCAAGGACGTTTCGGATCAAATTCCTGGTGGCCCGACCGAATCCTTGTCTCCTCAACGGCGGAAGGAAATTATTATAACAAAAGCCAAGGAGCAGAAATCTCCGAGCTCCTCACCTCTTAATGTGGTGGAGCAGTTGAAGAAATCACCTGCTAATATGTCTTTATGGGACATTCTAGCTATCCCGGAGCAGAAGACCATACTCCAAAAAGCGCTTCAGCAACAGATGGACCCAACACTAACCGAGCCTTTGGCCAGTACCGAGGCGGTTTATCAAATGCCACCAACTAAGGTTGTCGCAAACAAAGCGATGGAATCCCATGCGGAAGGCGGAGGTAGGCCAAAACCTCAACCCTTCTTCTTGACTCTCATTATAGGGGAGAAACTATTACACAACGCTATGATTGATTCTGGCGCTAGTACCACGGTTATGCCAAAACTAATAGCCGAAGCCTTGGGACTCAGCTACGAACCTATGAAGAAAGGGGTGATGCAGCTAGATGGAAATAAGGTTGATACTGTGGGTGTCATCAAAGCACTTCCGTTGACTCTATTTGCCTGCCCGAGTATCACGGTCCCGCAAGATACAGTGATCATAGATGTTCCGCCAATGTTTGGTCTTTGCCTTTCTCGAGAGTTTACTTCAAAGGTGGGCGGCTATTTGTCTTTAGATTGGTCACATCTAATACTTAGGACCAAACATGGCGCAAAGATGAAGATAGAATCGGAGGCTCTGCATTCCGAACATGTGGCGAACGAGGCCCTGATTAACTTTGAAGCGGCACATACCTCCATCACCAAGCAAGACATGTACAATGTTGAACTGCTGGAGGAGGAGAAGGTCAACGGAGACCGAAGTGATAGCGAAGACGCTCTGTTGAGTGAACATATAAATAATGATCCCTTCGGAAATTATCATGCTACCGGTTTAGGCACATATGTGATCTATGACGAAGACCAAGTTCTTCCGAAGGTCGTCAAAGAGCCCGACGATGACCAAGTAAGTGAGCTGTGGACATTATATTTTGACGGAGCAAGGAGCAAAGTTGGAGCTGGAGCAGGGATATGTCTAATATCCCCACAGAATGAAAAGTTGCTGAGGGCCTTCCGATTCCAATTTGCTTGTTCAAATAATGAGGCTGAATATGAGGGTCTAGTCCAAGGTCTAAGCCTAGCGGAACGAATGGGTATCAAACAATTGATTGTATTCGGAGATTCAGAACTGGTAGTTAATCAGGTCCGAGGAGTCTCAGCAGCAAAGAATATCCGCATGAGATCCTATCGGCATCGAATCTGGGACCTTATAGAAAGTTTTGAAGCTTTCAACATCCTGACCATTCCCCGAGCTCAGAATGGCGATGCAGACCGCATGGCAGTAATCGGAGCTCAGTTTGATCCTGTCTCCGACTTGCTTCGGAACAAATATTCAGTACGAGTGCTGGTTAGACCAGCAATACCCGATAATGACCAAAGTTGGCAAGTCTTTGAGAGCGATGAACACATCGCCTCGTTTATTCAAAACTCAGGGGAATTTGCCGATCAACTCCAACCAAAGATCGCTGAGGCCTACGAGGGACAAATTATGCAGCTGAAATCAAATAAGCTTCCGAAAGGATTGGTTACTCTCGAAAAAAATTTCGATTGTAGTGACGCCCGAAATGATAAGAGGAAGTTCGTGGCGGAAAAAGGTGATTATGAGAATCTTCGGGTCTCCGATGACAGGAACCTTCGGGTCGGAAAAGATGTCTCACAGCAAGATAGAGAAAGGCTTATGAATTTCTGTGAGAAATATGGAGTAGTAGCCTGGTCCTACGATGATCTGGAAGGTTATGATCCTGGTATCATTCAACATACTATTGAGCTAACAGAAGGTGCGAAGCCAATCCGACAGAAACAGCGGCCGGTCAACCCTAAAGTTGAAGCCTTGATGGCACAAGAGCTAACCAAGCTCATTGAGTCGCGTATTGTTTTCCCAATTAAACATAGTACTTGGGTATCAAATCTGGTACCAGTCCGAAAGAAGAATGGTGATATACGCTTATGCGTAGATTTCCGAGACCTAAATAAAGCATCTCTGAAGGACCACTATCCCTTGCCTTCTATGGAGTCGATCCTCCAAACTGTCGCGGGATCGGAAATGTTCTCTCTACTGGATGGCTTCTCTGGCTATAACCAGATTCGAGTAAGAGAGGAAGATCAGCACAAGACTACGTTCACCACCAAGTGGGGGACGTTTGCATATGCTAAAATGCCTTTTGGTTTATCTAATGCAGGGGCAACCTTCCAGAGAGCTATGGACGTCGCATTTAGCGAGCTGATCAATAAGATTATCCTAATCTATTTGGATGATCTTACTGTGTTCTCCAAATCTAAAGATGATCATTTCGATCATCTGGAGTTGGTGTTTCAAAAGTGCCAAGAGTTCGGGATTTCCTTAAACCCGAGGAAATGTGTGTTCGGAGTACCTCAGGGTAAGCTGTTAGGACATGTTGTGTCGAAGGAAGGTATTTCAATTGACCCAGAACGAGTAAAGGCTATAAAGGAGCTTCCTCTCCCGGTGAATAAGAAAGGTGTCCAGTCTTTTCTGGGCAAAGTAAATTTCGTCAGTAAATTTATTTCCGATTTTGCGGGAATGATTAGGCCGATCACCCTAATGCTGAAAAATGATCAAATTTTCAAGTGGACAACGGAGGCGAGGGAGGCATTTGAGAAGGTCAAGGAAGCTATCTCATCAGCCCCAGTGTTGATCAATCCAGATCAACATAAAGATTTTATAATGTATGCTTTCAGTAGCAAGTCAAGTATCGCTACTGTTCTGACTCAAAAGGATAGAGAAGGAAAAGGGGAGCATCCAGTTGCTTTCTATTCCCGAACCTTAAAGGAATATGAAGTGAATTATAACTTCGTTGAAAGACAGGCTTTCGCAATAGTGAAGGGGCTTAAAAAGTTCTGCCATCTAATTTCCTGTAACAAAGTCCTGGTATATGTCGCACATTCTAGTGTGCGGGAATACATCATGGAGGGAGAAATCACAGAAAAAAGGGCTAATTGGATCACTAAGATCCTGGAATATGACATTGAGGTCAGGCCCACCAGGACTATTAAAGGCAGAGGTCTGTGTGAGTATATGACACAGGAAGTGGAGATACCTGCTAAAGAGGAACAGTCAGAACTTGTCCTGATAAACGGATCGGGATCGGAGGACGATTGGCTGAAAGATAGAATGAATTTCATGCGAACCGGAAGGTACCCGCCAGGCCTCTCATCCCAGAAAAGAAGGTATTACCGGCTCCAGAATTGCGGATACACGCTGATAGAAGGAGTCCTTTTCAAAAGAAATTTTAATGGTGTGCTCCTACGGTGTGTTACTTCAGGGGAGGCGCAGAAGATCCTCGACGCATTTCACAATAGCGACGAAGGTGGACATTTCTCCGCTAAAACCACAGCCATCAAGGTCCTGCGGGCTGGATATTATTGGCCCACACTTTTCAATGATTCCTACTCTCTGGTAAAGACTTGCAAAAAATGTCAGTTATTCTCCAACCGAAGGAAGAATTCAGCGATGCCCCTCAAACCTATCATGGCGGATGAACCATTTGCTCAATGGGGCTTGGACTTTATCGGAATGATCAACCCGGTTTCCAGTTCGGGACATAAATGGATTTTAACAGCTACAGACTACTTCACAAGGTGAAATTTGACTGTTCACATAAAGAAACAGCGAGTAGAGATTATGGATTTCTCGAGGCTCTTGTGGCGAGATTCCCGACCCTCAAGGCGATCATTTGAGGACAATGTGAAACTTGTGGCTACAGGCCATGTCACTTGCATTTGAAGAATAGCGTATTCTTGAAACGTCTTCAGAGCTACTATCCCGCGAGTGGCCTGGGCGGGTCAACAAACAAAAGTTTGAGTCGGGCTTCTCAAAAAGGGTAGGCTGGAACACCGAGATGGCACAAAAATCTCCGAAAAGCACTCTAGGCCAACCGCATAACTCCTAAACAAGTCCTCAAGACTTCGCCCTATGAGCTAGTATATGGGAAAGAAGCGCTGCTACCTATCTCTATGGAAATTCCGGCGATACAGTTGTTGAAATCTCTTGAGATAGAACAAAATGATGCCATGGAATTTCGGCTTGCCGAACTATTAGAAGTACAAGAAAAAAGGGAGAATTCCCTAAAGGCCATGACTGGCCGTCAACAGGTGGTCAAACGGTGGTTTGACAAAAGGGCTTCCGACCAAGGCCTAAAAAGTGGAGATTTGGTGCTAAAATACGACAGCAGGGCTGCGAAGCCAGGTCAGCATGGTAAGTTTGATAGCCTATGGGAAGGACCCTTCAAAATCATTCGGTGCATGCAACACAATGCCTTCGAGCTGGAAAATATGGAACAGGAGCCCCTAGGAATCCCGGTTAATGGGATTCACCTTAAATTGTTCCATTAAGCGTCAGGCCCTACCTTGTACAGTTGTAAATAACGCTTTTTCTTTTTCCTTTCCTATTTTTGGCCTATCGTTTTGCTAAAACCAATTGACTTGTTATGTATTCGCTTATCATCGTTGGTAGGTGAAGCACCGGAGTTCTTAAAACACAAAAGTATGCTCATAAACAGAGACAAAACATACAAAATTGGCAAACCCAGAAAAATTGCACGCAGAAGCAAACAGGAGCATAAAATTTCACAACAAAAAGAGGCGTATATTTTTATATACATGTTTCTGAGTTACAAAATGGCATGAATGCCGATTTTCAAAATATACAAAGTATAAGAGCATATATATATACGTTGGCCTTTTATCAGGCTGATACGGAGCAAGGGGGTTACATCAACAAACACCAGGGCAAGAGGACCATCTATCCGCAGGAGTGGCTAGCAGCAACCGACGCATTCAAGACAGCGTCCGCTTCTTCCTCAGCAACAGGTTCCTCGGCGGCACTGGCAGCATCATGAAGCGCGGCTGTCGTCGGTGGTGGGTACACCAGGTCCCTGAAGTCAGTATACCACTCTACGTCGTAGAATGGTATCACGTTGTAGCTTCTGAACAGGAAGTGAAGAGCCTGGGTAACCCTTTGCTGATGCTGACCACGGGTCTGCAGGCGGAATCCGCTAAGGAATGGTAGCCAAGCCACGATAGCTTCTTCTTCAATATAGCGACGTAAGTCGCTGGCTGATGGCAGGCCGATTCCATACGCAGCGTGTGTGACAACCTCGCCAAGCCCGTTCAGGTACTTCTTCGGGAAGATTTCTTTGACTAGCTTCAATACAAGAGGCCGAGGGACACAAATGTCTAGCATAGACGCCACAAAGTGTGAGCACACATCGGTGTTCACCCGATGCTTATCTTCATACTCCACACAGTCTTTGCCGAGAACCCACTTAATGGCTACTAAAACCAGCGAGTGCTTGTTCTTCGTCATTCTCTTAAGCCTCCTGGTGGAGATTTCACCTACAAATGTTGTTTGTGATTTGAAGGAGGTCAGGCGAATGGGAGTATCCATCTCTCCTAGGACTATTCCTAAATCTGCTAAGTATGCCGAAAGCTGCTTATTACCTAACCTATGAAAAGACTCGCTTAGCAGTATTCTACTTGCCTATCACTTCTCGACGCAAAGTGTATATGTTTGCTATCTACTGGCCTATTTATAGAAAATTGACAAGACATACGCCAGTCCGCCGTAAGCAACGTGATGTATATTGGCTACAATATCGAGGGCCGAGTCTGCGTTTGTTCACGTTTTGGGCTGGCACATGCATGGTAGCACGGCTCAAGGCATGCTTAATTAAATCAAGTTAATTAATTGAGCTTTAAAAGGGTGGCACTTGCTGATGAAGGGACGTATGGCCGTATGCTATGGTGTCAAATCTCAAGCACATCCCAGAGCCCGAGGCGATATTCGTATCTCTTTCAGGCGGTGATCGTTTGCTTGGCGTAATCATTCCGGCCTGGGATATTAATTACCGGTACATGCTAACACAACGCGAGGAGGCCAGTTGCAAGCTCAATTTCCAAGAAAAATCAGGGCGTATCACACGATATCCTAAAAGCAATGATGAAATCCGGCCACCTCGGAAAAAGCAATCAGCTCATCTTGCACGAGTCGTGGAATTAACGGTACATGCCGAATTAAATGCAAGGGCTCGCGCTCGCCTACCACCTTGAGGGAAGTTGCTATTATTGCATGATAACGCTTATTGTTCCTAAGTCTTTTTCCAAAAAGCTAAGGAGTGCGCGAAGTGTTTTCTGTCTGTATTTCCAGTGCAAGCGTATTCAAAGGCCAGCGAACCTTCAAGTTCTGCCGCGAAGAAAGATGGCGGAATCTTCAGCTCAGCCAGCAGAGGAAGGGATTAGCCAGGAACTGTATTCGGCTATTCGTTCTTCTGCCGAGGTCTACGTGTACGATGATGTAGCGTATGCCACTCCTGGTATACCCCAGAAGGTGAGGAGACCCAACACAGAGGAGCTAGAGAAGCCCAAAGAGTGGAATAACCCTAAAAAGGTTGGAGAAATGTGGGCTAATATCTATGATCCAAAGCTTGCTAGGAACCCTAAGTCTCTTAGAGAGGCGGCTTGTGCAAGATTATCAGCACCAGCGGCGGAGAAGGCAACGGCAAGTAGAGTCTGGTATAGCGGTTTGCCACAATACATGGTCCCATTCGTGCACTATTGCCCGGAGGTGGTCGACGCAGCTGTTCAACGCTATAATCCAAAAACCCACTGCATTGAGGGTCGCAATTTAAGGGTTCATATCGGCCAGGAAGCCATCTGGCATATGTTATGCATTCCTGACCCCAGGACAAGAAAGGAGAAAATCGAATATTTCCGCCCAAGCAAAGGGGAAAAGATATGGAAAAGGATGAAAACCGGCTCCGATTTCCTATTAGAGGAGACTAAAAAGAAGGGTATTGTGTCCGCTAAGGCACCAAGCATCCCATTGTTGCGCGGTTCATTCCGCGACGACCTTCAGGACCCCATATCCATGCTGGCATTTGTTTGCAGCCGTGATTCTGATGAGAAGATCGAGGCTTTTCAGCTGGGCCCTGAAATATAATTTCGCAGGCAACATGAATCTTTCTGGTATGATTTTGCCGAGTTCATGGTCAAGGAAATGATATAGCAAATAGAGAATTATCAGGCGGAGATGAAATTTAGATTTCTTTCCTACCTGGTCCACATGTTCCTGCATCAGAATCCGGATTTCTTCGCCCGATTTTTCCCACTATCAATTTTTGATGAGCAGAATAAAAGAAAGCCGGTATCTACATGGACACCCTACCTTTCCGCAACATATGACTACTATGCCTTCGCGGACTATTTCATAGCCTCGGTCCTGAATGATTTGATCGGAGAGGGTGATATCGTCCGGCTTAACACTGAGCAGATTGGATTTCTGCAAAGCTACATCCCCGCTTGCGACTGGTTCCTGGGCAAGGATTTCACGATCCTTCGAATGAGGGGCTTTATTGACAGGCCTTTCCTGCTCCCGGCTTGCATCACCGATAGAGTGCTCGCGCTGGAGGTTTACCGGCAGGTATGCGTCATTGATTTCATGTTTTGTAGCAGCAAAAGGGTCAAAAAGAAGGGATTCTTCAGTTGCCCGAAGAGTTTCAAGTCAATAACGCTTGTCAAAAAGCGATCTCATCAGCTACTAGGCGACAAGCTGGCACACCTAGGGCTAGTATTAGTAAATGATAAGTGGGATTACAACCCTTTCAATGACCTACCTGAGCCGCATATGAGAGTTACGCATGTTTCCCGACCATACTGGGAGAAGCGGCGTAATAACCGGACTGATAAAGATGAAGATCTGGTTGAATTGGCACAAATCCCTACGCCGGATACCAGAGGCCCATGGCACAAGTTCTACTTCCTAGTGGTCGTGGCCAGGGACAACCTTCCGATAGAGCGCAGCATGCTTAACAAGTTGAAAGTGGACGAGGAATGGAACGATGAAAAAATAAAAGCTTTCTGGAGATACCGCCAAGAAACAGGGCAGTTGAAGGCTCCTTATAATAAATTGAAGGACGACCAGGAATTCGAAAGACACTGGGATGAAGGCCATCCCAGCCCGACCTCCAGCGCTAACAAGAGCGAAGCAGAGGGTTCCGATGAGCAGGAGGAAGAGAGGGCGATATCTTCGCAGGAAGGTGATGCTCCCGAGCATCCCGCCTATGTCGGCACTAACGTGTGCTTTAATATATCAAGGAGCTCACTTACGCGCACATGGGCCGCTAAACCGGTCAGGCTAGTGCCCCAACAGAAAGATCCGACTGCCGAGGTTAGTGAGTGTCCCCCCGTGAAAAGACAACGCACGAAAAGTGTTATCGGGACAGTTTCACATGAACCGGCCGAAGGGGAAACACCCGCTGCTAGTCAAATGCCAGAGGTTGCGGTCGAGTCCCAAACGATCCAAATGCTACCGCCGACCAGTCAGCAGGTACATTTCGCTCCTTCCTCTCTTGCATCTCATTCTTTCACGTCCGCTCCTGCTCAATTGGCAACTCCTGCCATTCGTCCGAGCCCTCCACCCTCTGTTTCTAGCCCATCTTATTCTGGGGGGTTTGCCCAATATTCGCAAGCCCAACCGTTTATAATCACCCCTCCAGGCATGCTAACGCCTACTGCTGCCACCCAGACTTTCCTCACCTCGCTATCCGAAGATATTCCTCCCATCGGCCCCCACTCTTTTTTCGAGATGCTTACGGATCCCTTCCCACCACAGCAAACTGAGCCCCAGGCAGCGACTCTTTTTCCTCGGCCAACAGGCCTTACGACTGAATCTCCGGTTCAGCCGTTGCAATTATCCAGCCAGGCTGAAACCCCCAGGCTAAGCTATGGAACGTGCCACACTTTTCTCCGCAAACCGTCACCCTCCAGAAGAAGCAAATGCGGGCGCCTATGAAAGTTACCTATCCCTACGCCCTACCTTCCGGTGTTCCCTTCGTAGGTGGGCTGGTTTCATCACCAGCTGAGTTCATTGCACAGATAGATTGTGGGAAGGAGGCTCGCGCAAATAGAATGAGGCGACGAAGGGCAAAGGATGACAATGCCCCCGCCGAACCAAGAGTACAGGCTTCGTATGACGAGGCCCGCCAAGAATTGAAGTTTGCAACTATGTACCCAAGGATAAACAAGCCTCAGGGAGAAATGCAACCAGAGGACTATGATATTTATGCTGTCGGACTGGACATGAAGATGGCCCAGCCACAAGATAAAGTCGAAATCATGGAGGAGACACAACGGGTGGTCACTTCCGATTTCCTAAAGACTGGTCGCCAGTTGAAAAAAAGGATAAACAACTCAAGGCAGCCAAGGACAGGGTGAATTTTCTAGAGGCAAAGGAGAAATCCTTAGAGGCGGATGTCGCCTGAATGACAGAAAGGGCGCTAACAGCAGAGAATGAGAGGAACAGGCTTCAAGGCGAAATTGCAAAGGCCCGAGTAGCCGACCCAGCCGTATTAAAGGAGTTGCAGAATCAAAACCAAGCGGCGCAACAGAGCTTACAATCGATGGAAGAAGAGCTTGAACGCTTCCGCCTTGAGTTCAGACAGAAGCTGGCAAAAAAAGGCGAAGAGATGGAATGCCTACAAGATCAGCATCAGCAGAAGATACAGGAAAAAGAGGCCGAATTCAAAGATTTGAAGAATAGACTGGAGGAGGAGCTCCGAGAAACGAAGGCCAAGCTAAAAGATGAGCTCCGAGAAGCGAAAGCTTCATTAGAAGAGCAATCGGCTAACCACTCTAGAGCTGAACAGAATTGGCAGAAACAAATGAACAACTATGAAGCGTTGTGGACATCTGAGAAGAAGAAGAAGGCAGAATTTGCCGCAGCTCTCATTTCACGAGACGCAGAGATTTCTTCGCTTAAGGCCTCCCTGCTACCAGCCTCTGCCCAACCGGATATCATCCCACTGGTCAGGCAATTGTACATTTCTCACTGGGAGAAAATCAAAGCCTTCTACCTAAATCTGCAGCCTACCCTCCGGTTCATCGACAGAGCGTTAAAACTCAATCAGGAGGCCCATGACACAATGGAACAGTTCCCGCATTTCATCCTGGAAAAGGTTCCTGAGGCGAGGGACTTGTTAAATAAGCTATACTCGGTCTCAGACGAGATCCTCGCCGGGGCAGGTATTGAAGATAGGGATAATGCAGCTCAAACGGCAAATAGGTTCATTCATTGCCACTCTGCTTTCCAGCGTACTAAGGCAGCAGCGGCTTTTCTAAACAAAGCGCTGGATGGCATTCGAGGGAGTTTCTCTGAGTTAGGCAGGTTGGGATTACCGTCCCCATTTCTTGAGGATGGCACTATTGCCACGGCTGCGCAGATTACCGAGATCATTGAGCAGAAGGAGAACGATCCGGAGGCATTCAAGGAACTCGGCAGCCCCCCAACAGCAGCAGATATCGAAGCAATCATTCATCCTCTCTCTCAGCTGCTGTTCCACATAGAAGCAGGCGCTGGCCTGCCAGAGGCGCTGCCTCATAAGGAAGCTATTGATCTCCGCGGAGCACAAGAGAATTTGCGCAGCATGGCAAAGCCATCCGAAATTGAATGGGTGCCTTTGCAGGCTGCACTTTCAAAACTCTAACTCCATTTGCCCTAGAGAGGAAGGCTCTGGTCTGCAGAACCAGAGAGTTTTTGGGTTCTCCGTTCCTTATCCGAAACGCCCCTGTTAGTCGCCAAAAGCTGTTGAAATAATATTCCACTCAGCTCCCTTCGGGTTCCCCTTTTTTTTGCATGTTCATGCGCTGGCCTGCGCGTCTCCGCGTTTCTTCGGCTTCCCGGTAGGTTTTTGATCTTTCCCTTTGTGTGCATTCCTCGCTTCGCAACTTTGGCAAGCGGCTTCCCTTTTGGCTCTTGAGATGCTGCGCTGAGCGCCCACGTGTCTCGCCTACAGGGTCTTTCATTTTCTGTTGCTTTATGTTTCCTACGGGTTGCGAAACGGGGCCCACATCTCTATACGTGGCGGTGTAGCGCAATCTTTCCCTAGCAGGAGTAGAGTATGCTGCGGCGGGCTGCGAAGGATTTCTATTGGCCTTCTTTATTTCCTGGCGGGGCCCACCCTCGCTCACGTGTCAGCGGTTCGCGGCTTTTAAAACAACAGTAGGGATGAGAGCACCACGGGCTGCGAAACGCGGCCACGCGTCTTTCGCCCCCTTTTCATGCGGCCTTTCCCCATTTTCAAAGTAGCCTCCGTCCCCTGAACACGTGTCACTTCTCCGCAAGCTCCCGGTCAATGGAGAAGGAGTTTTCATTCGGGCCGCGGTTTGCTGCCACGTGCCTTACATCGATTATCAAAGCAAGCTGTGAGATGGCCGAGCGGGATGGTGTCATTGACTGCTGCTCGCCGTGGTTCTCTAAGGCGGTGGACGACACTCGTCGCTTCGAAGCCTGGTTGGGACCACTGCCATCATTCCAAAAGGGCACGCCTGTAACTAACCAACTGGATGTTGTACCTTGATTGGCTGCTCTCATAACGGCATTGGGAATATTCTTATCCGGGCATCATTACGGGGGATTGTGGAATCATTCTGTTACAACTCTCTAGGCGGTGGGATTTTGCTCTCCGGCTATATATACTCCCTCCGTTGAGGGAAAATGGTCCAAGATTTTATAGGAAGAATACTGGTTTTAGCAAGAGACGCCAGACCTCTTTTGCATGTTTATTTGCAAGATACTTTCAGACTGTGCCTATTGTTCGGCCTTTCTGCTTTTTATGTCTTGATTAAACTGTGAACTGTGCTTTTTATTGTCTTAAGCATTTCATTTGAGGAGACTTCTATATATTGAACGCAAACTTGCTGGTCTAAATCATGTCTTAATGACTCTTCTTAGCAGTAAGAATGTATGCGATACTGTTTTATGTCAATTAAAGGAACTGTTTATGCTATTGCTTTAAGCTTCCGGTGTTTTAGAACATATCAATAACATTCAGGCCCTTGAGTCTATGATTTATCGTGCCTATCAAAAAGCTTTGGCGCATCGCCTTAGATTAATATTTGTTTCATTATATCTGCTTCCTTTTCCCTTTCCAAAAAACCATTATAGAATAAGCCAGCTTCTTTAAAACCTGGAGGTCACTCAGTTTGGCACAAAAGGGTCCCCCTTGAACTGAGTTTCCCATAAGGCACTGTTATCTCATCAAATTTTGGCGTCAACATTAACCATTAGATAAACCGGTGATCTCACGTAAGTAGTTTACAATTTTTATTAGCTGGATACTGGAATTATTGCAACTAAATATTCACATTCGGCACCTATAGCGGCTAAACCGAGGTGCAGAATGATGCAAACTAGAGTCCTCATACCTTTTTACGTAGATTCTAAAATATTTTTTCAAATTTTGGAATCAAATTACACTCTTGCATCTCCACATGAAAACTAGTTTTTACATAAAATAATATTTTTAAAAGTAATTTTACCGTATAACACATAACTTTCCGCGAAGGATAAAATTCTAGTGCAATTTACGTTTAACTTTCGATATCTAGTGCTTCCACTTGGTTAGATAGTTTTTATTGAATATTTTCTTTAATCAAGTTCAAAAGTCAAACCGGTTACAATTCGGACATAGCGTGATGGTATAACACATAACTTTTTTGTATATATCGAAATTCAATTTTTATTTTTTATTTTTGGATCAAGGACTTCACTATCTAGTGCACTCATATTTTTTAATTTTTTTGATAATCTACTATTTTTTCCACATATGCGAACAAAACCTTTGTTTTCAATGAAAACCTATATTTTGTCTAAAACTGAAAAAAAACATATAAAACCAAAACATATTAAAATTATATTCTTAGATAGCATTTGAATACTACCTAATTCCACTGGGTTTGTGAAGATTCCTCCATTTTCATCCTCAACCTTCAAAGCATCAAAATTTAAGTTTTTTGGTGAACAAGGTCAAAAATCAAGGAAAAGGGGGGTTCGCTAGAACCAGGGGATGTTCTAGCAAACCCCCAAGGGTTCGAACCCCTTTCCCAAAAGGGGTTTTCATTTTTTTTTGTCTGTGCATGCATTAAATGGGTTCGAGCGAACTCTTTTTTGGTTCGTTCAAACCAATGAGTTCATTTGAACCCCTAGAATGAAAATTTTTTGTATGGGGTCATTTTTTACAAGTTTTCCTTCCTCATTCGAATTGTAAACCACTTTTGTGGGTTTAGCCCACAACACTATTGTAATTAATGTCAACACTCAACATAAGTTTATAAAATCAAAGAAACTCTAACAAAATTAATAAGAGACAATGATAGAGATGTGAGATTTTAGATGGATAGAATGAGGACTCACCCATGCTTTTATCCTTGGAAATTTTATTCGTATGTATCTTTGTCATTTATAAATGTGCCTTATGTATTATTTTCCTACTTATGTTGCTCTATCTAAACCATGGTAGCTCTAAAAATATCTAATTTAGAGGTCTATTATAAATTGAAAGATCATTGAATTCCTTAATACAACTCAAGACCCATGAGCAATGTGAAAAACTAAAACTTCACAAAAGGGAGATGCAAATGTTCACACAACTTGCATATTTGAAATGACATAATTCAAATCATGCTATAATTGTGAACATGGAAATTGTTGTAATAGCTAAATGGTTGCAAACATAATTATAGCTATGAGAGCAACTAATAGGGCATCAAAACATTGGTTCTACATTTACATTGGATGTCACTATGGAGATAACATATCTTACTAGTAAGAGTGCTAGATAAGTTAATTAAATGCCCATGTCTAAGAATATTTAAGGAAACAAATAATTGATATGAGCATAGGATAATGAATAAGATAATGGATTGGTAAAACCTAACCCTCAAAGGAATTAATTGTAGCACTTAAATAATTACACTAGATAGAAGAGTCAAATATATGAGATTAGAAAAGCTACAACAACAATATAGAAAGGACCAAGACTCAAAGTGTTTAGGATTTTAGGAAAAAAAAATAGTACAAAAAATCCCTAAGGAACTCCCTAGAAAATGAAATGTTCAAACATCTCCAAAATGACATGCTAGCATTACTACACATCTCTAATTTTACTAACTTCACTTGAATTCATTAGGTTATAATTGTGGCCACCCCAATTTATAGAAACACACAAAAAATACTTGCAAAAGATGATAAACATAAAAGCATATTTTTGGTTCATACAAGATTGCTCTTTAGCTTGGGATGCTCCTATATCAAGAATTTCTTCTATAATGGACTTACAAAAGATGTCAAAAAAATTATGACCATTTATAAAATGTCTTAGCATAACAAAAGGAAGACAATCAAGCTACCAAATTATTGCAACACCTTATTCTTAACATAGCTTAACTAGACATTGTTGCCGGTATTGGCATGGTGTGATGGTTTATAGGTGGCATTGTTGTTCTTGCCACCAAGGTTCAAACCCCGTTGGGGTGGTATTGTCAAATGGTTGTATTCTGGTTCATAGCTCCGGTCAAAAGTGTTTACCCCTTGAATAAAAAAATAAAAAATAAAAAATAAAAAAAAATAAAAAAATAATAATAATAATAATAAGAAACATAGCTTAACTAGATATTTCCATGAATTTTATTATGGGGCTTCCTATGTCTAGTTGTAAATAGGTCAATTCAGTAATTGTTGATTGTCTAAGTATGCTCATTTTTATACCATACCCCACGCTTACATAATGTCAATCATGACAACATATGTGTAGGAAGTCTTCAAGCTTCATGATATGTCACTCTCCATCATAAATGATCTTAATCCTACTTTCACAAACGACTTCTAATAAACATTATTTAATTTACATGATAGTCAATTAAACATAAATATTACCCATCTACCATATTTATTTTTAAAAACAAGATTTTAATTTATCAACCTACTCTTATTAATCTAAGATAAAATATATGTAAAGCTATTTAATTGTTTGTTAAGATAAGTTAATAGGGATGGAACTCAATTACTCTGAAAATTGTAGGTAGTACAAGGAAAGCTTCACGTGCTAAGTAGTAAGAAGTCAACTTACTCGAGAGAGACCACCCAACTACTCAACCACTGGTCACCACCTAAGACGATAAGACTTTGAAAAATGCTTTCTCCTGGAAGAGAGTGAAATAAACTGGCAGGAAGTTTACAACGTTCAATGTCGACCTCATAGGAAAGCATTGGCTATTCCAAGAATGGCGGTCAGGACAGAATCAAAAGCGGTAGACTACGTATCTCTAAAACTGGAAAGCTAATTACTAATATTAAAAGAAGATTCGTAGGTAGGGAGACTTCTCTTTCTCGTGATGACTCATATTAGTTAACCATCAGTATTCAAAGGAGATTGGTAGATAGGGAGACTCTTGGATCATCATAATTAATCAAAGAAGATTGATGGATACCAGAACTCTTCTCATATCATCGAACATGATCCAATTCAAAAAGCTGATTTATAATTAAAAAATAAATTTTAAAATATTATAAGGAAAGGTTATAGTTACCGTCTATGTTTCAATAACCGTTCATTTTTATATGTTAATTAAAAATCTATTAAAAATTTTCATATGTATTAATAGTTGTCAACTTTATATCTAGTAGTTACAACAACTAAAAAAAAAAATGTTATTGGAGTTATGCAACTTTATTGGTACCAATAGTACATGATTATTGGAGCATTTTTGTACATGTATTGGATCAATTGTGCAAATTTTGTGGTGGTCAAAGCAAACAGTTATAAGGGCACTAGAGAATATGTATCTGATGTCAACTTGAAATGACCACTTTTTGACCTTTTTGACCTTTGTGTACATAACAAATCATCCCATCGTCGTAACTAAAGCTGAAACAATAGCTATAAGATCTTAACTTGCATACAAAAATCCAAAAAATGTTGAAATCTGACATACCATTTACAAACTTAAAATATTAAAAGTTAGCTGCTACTGAAACCCTTCCCTAACAACATAAAAATAAAAAATAATACACTTTCAATATCTTCTTGGTGCATGCCCGTAAATATAAAGTTTTCTCAATAGAAAATCTTAGTCTTAATTTTACTTCCGTTTGTGCAAATTTTAATAAAACCCATGTACATACATGCATTGTAAAATCAGAAATCTAGTTTGTAAATCATGCACATCAACATAGGGTGACTGTAAAGCAAGCTATCACACTTTACATATGTTTCAAAGCTTAAGGAAGTAGTGGCTCGGTTATTTCTTCTTCTTCATGGGGGGTTGCAGATTCAGGGCCTCGTGGGTGCTCCTCTGGTATATTGCTTGTCTGCAATTTGGAATCCATGTATTCTCCATAAAAATAGGAAGCAAATCCCCACAAAGACATAGCGAGAGCCATGCCCTTCTCCCCACTGAATTTCTCATGGTAAATGATCACTGCAAGCACCTCCGTCACAGGAAGAAAAACAGCAATGATTATGCCACTCAAGAGAGAAGTACTCAAAAAGATGACTCCAAACACCCCAATGAAGAAGAGCTGCCAGCAGATTGCGTTCCACACCAGAGCCATGTAATATTTGAACTCCCCCACATCAGATGCCCTGGCCTCCCTTCCAATGGCCGGGAAATCCTTGTTCACAACCATGCCTACTGTACAGAAAGCGGTCGCCGTAAAGGACATTATAAGCTGCATCTCCATAACCAGAGTGTATGTAATTCGGCGTGTGGTTTTCTTATAGACAAGCTCAATCAAAGGAAGAATGAATCCATACAGGACAGCTGCAGCCACCGTGACAATAAACCCCAGCCAATATTGTCCCTTGGTGACTCCCTCTGCCCTGTCACTGCTGGTGTGCAGGGCTAGCATAGCTGACCCCAAGGTGAGCAAGACTACAGCATTGATTGAATATGGGCTAAACTTCTGCTTGACTAAGAAGAATGCAAAGACTGCGTTGAAGGCAAGCTGAGAGGCGATCAAGAGAGAGGAGGTGGAGACAGGCAGGTAGGAGACCCCCCAAGCATAAAAGAAATCATCCAGGCCAGTAAGGACACCTAACACGACGGATGCGAGGCAAAGGTTGGGAGTGACATGGATGCCTTCAGAGGACTGTTTATTGCGTGAAGAAAGCCAGATGGGTAGAAGGAGAAGAGGCCACCCTCCAGTCTCCAGCCACGCAGACAGCCATATGCGGCTCCCCCCATGCAGGAAATAGAAGCGAAGTAACAAGGGACCTGCTGTTGTGCCAATGGCCAGAGCCCCACAGTTTACCAGCAAGAGGATCCAGTGCCTTGAGCTTTTCTTGCTTGACTCCATACAGCCCTCTTTCTAGATCTACCTTACCACACCACCTTATTTCATCCTGCAAGTTTATTTATGAGCAACTTCAATCTCCACTATTTGTGTGGACGATTGTATTTCCTTTGTCAATAACGTGGATAATGAGAGGTAAAGCTGTTTAAGGGCAGGGTTAAACGGCGGGTATATGTTTTAATCAACTTGTCCCCATCAAATTCTTAATTATTATTGATAAATTATGTTATTTCTATCAGGATTCAGTCAGGATTCAGTCCTGTAGTTTTACATGTCAAACTCATTCATCCATAGTTCATGAATTGTGGTTCACAAGAACCCATCTCTCATCATAATGAATGATACACTTAGCACTCATTGCGTATTGATAAATTAAAAAAATATCAAATTAACAAATCAGAATATTTCTTTTATTGACTTAAATATATTTTAAGCCAATAAAAGAAATATTCTGATTTGTTAATTTAGTATTTTTTTAATATATATATATAACATGATAGTTAATTTGAGAATATTATGTTTATTGTTAGATATTAATATTTTGACATGTAAATAGTTGTCAAATTTAAGGAGAAAGATAAAAGTTTTTGTAAGCATGTTCATGTCATTGCACTCCACCACTTGCTACCATTGTAGAATGCCTCTCGGCATTAATTAATAAATATCAATTATTTTAGTTATTTTATTATAATATGAAGAATGTTTTTTTCACTAAATAAAATTTTAGTTAATTTACTAATTTAAATTAAATGTTAAGATGATATTTTTTTTATGGAGCATTCTTAGTTAAGTAGAGCAATCCTACATCACTAGAATTCACTTAGTTATTTGCAATTTTGATTCACTAGTCAATTGTAGAAGATGTCACCATAATTGACTACCTTTCACGATTCGGTCAAGTATGATTTTAGTAGAACATTGAAGAGGAGTACTTGAAGATCTTATCTATATTTCAAAAGAATTGGATTGATGTAATGACTTGGATGATCACACAATACTGGTTTACAATTTTTGGCCAAACTAGACACTGAACTAATTTTTTCTAATTAAATCTTCACTTTAGGGTACCTATAGCGGCTAAATCGTGAGGAATTTGAAGATGATGAAAACTAGTGATTTGTGACATTTTGTCTGTAGATTCTAAATATATTTTTATCAAAAATTTTGGAATCAGATTGCACTTTTTTTTCCAACCCCTTTGAAAACTATTTTTCAGTAAACACCATTTTTAAGGAGTGATGCTCACTGTATAGAACATAACCTTTTTTCCATGAAGGATAAAATTCTATTTTTTTCAAATTTAGATTTGTAACTACGATATCTAGTGCTTTCATTTGGTTTCATAGTGTTTTATTGAATATTTTTTCCTTAATCAAGTTTCAAAGTCAAACCAATTACAATTCAGACATAGGCAGACTGTATACAACATAACTTTTTTTGTATGTATTGAAATTCAATTTTTTGTTTTTTGTTGGATATCAAGGACTTCAATATCTAGTGCACTAATATTTTTTTTTTTTAAATGATAATTTGCTATTTTTCCACATGTGCAAAACAAAGAGGTTGATTTTTTTTAAAAAATCTACATTCACAAGAAATAAAAAATAAATATAATAATCAATTTAAATTTATTTAAAATTATACTTTTTGGGAAGCTTATAATAAGGACTAAATACTCACAAAATAAATAAATAAATGAATTCATTTGATCCCCCAAAAGATAAATCAAAAGTGGTTTTTTATCAGCATTTTGATGGGTGTAATGGAAACTCTGTTATAGGTATGGTTTAAAACTAGTAGGGTTCTATCCAAGGGGATTCGATCTAAGGTGGTTTGATCAAACCCTCTTCAATTGGAATCCTTTAAATGAAACTTTTAAAGGCTTAAATCATTATATTTTCTAAAAATATGTGATTTTAGCAAAAATCAGGATCTCCAAGAAAGTGTAAACTAGTATTGTGGATCACCCAACTTATTTGGTTTTTTGAACTTGTATTAGACTAGTAGACTATCATAGTCTTAAGTTACTTTTGGAACCAAATAATTCAATTTTTTTAGCAATAGAGGAGGACATGGAAGATGTATTAGACCTAGGTGAGCAAACATTGGTTGCCACTAAAATTTATTTTCCTTCACTTTTTGTCTAGTTGAAGAAATTAACTCACTAGTTGATTATACATTTCAAGGACTATTGAAAATTTTTCCACATTTTGATTGATGTACATCATTAAGGAGGTTGGATACTGGCATATATTGTGTTCCATTATAGTTAAAAAACATCACAAGGAGATAGGAAAATTTTGTGTTAGGGTTGGATGGTCGAGCATAGATATGAGGTATGTAGTTTAGGTTATGGTTTAGGGTTAAGGATATTGAAAATTCCATTAGGTTGTAGCCTAAAATATGTCATAGTGGAAAATTGTAACTTTTTTGAAATCGATAAGAATGATGAGGATATTTTTGAAGGCTAGGCTTTTTCCTCTTTGAATGTTTTGTTAGGGTATATCTTGTGTCATTTCTATGAGTTTTTACTATTATTTTTTGTTGGCTACATATTTGTATAGTTCAACATTGGAGTCTCTTACCATGATTGCATTAAGTGGTATTAAAATGTGAGGTGAGGATTTTGAGGAGGGTCAGTATTTCTCTATGTGTTTTATTTATGAGAAAATCATTGAAGTGATATAACCTAAAAGAAACTTGATAATCGATCTTTGAATTAGAGACAATTGAAAGGAGGGATTGTGGGTGGAATTCTAATAAAAGGAATTTCGTAAAAAAATCCAAGAAATATGTCACTACGAATGTTCTACGAAATTATCAATATTGCTAGAAAGTTGGATGAGGTAATGAAAGTGATAGGAGAGAATATGATTAGATTAGAGGCCTTCGAGGAAGATAGAAAAAGGGGATAAAAATTAAGGAATGGTGATGATCATGATGTGAAAGAAGATGCTAGAGGATGTACAAGACCTAGAATATCTAGAACAGGCATTAAATAAATTGAAGGTGTTGAAGGGAATTTCCAAAACTAGTAAAAGATCTAGAATAAAATTTACAAACTACTATGGTGATCTAAATTTGAAAGAACTAATTGGCTAGATAAATGATTTGGATGAGTACATTGAGTATGATAATATTGAAGAGCTTGAAAGGGTTAGGTTTGTAAAGAATAAGCTAAAAACACATGTTTGTATTTTGTGGAAGGATATATAATTGGAAATAAATGGGAAGAGAAAGGAAAGAATAATAAAATAGAAGAGGATGATTACAAATTTGAACAACCAATTCACACTTGTGGACTATGAGTTTTAGCTACTAAAGAAATTGCAAGGTTGATCTAAGAGACAATTCAGTACTAGGATGGGTGACCTCCTAGGAAGGCCTAGTACTTCACCTCTGTGAGCATCACCTAGATGCAATGAGTGCTAAGTGGACCATTCATTATCATGAGAGATGGGTTCTTGTGAACCACTACTCATGAAACATGGGTCAATGAGTTTGACTTGAGCTACACAGTTGAATCCTGATAGCAATATCACAATTTGACACGCTATGGAAAATACCTCCTACTTATCAAGGTTGATCGCATTCAATTAAAATAACATTTATCTATTTTGATTTACATTAAGTGTGTTTCATGTCTTTGAAATGGGCTTGGTTTCATTTTTATAGCCTCAACTAAAATAGATTTTAGATATATCAACTATATTTGGATGAATTCAAGGTTTTGGATTAAGACTATATTTGTTATTTTCTTACTTGAATTGCATTAGATGGGATATGTCATCATCTTGATTGTATTGGGATGGTTCTTATTTATTTTGAATGCATTGTAATTGGAATAGCTCAATTCAAATGGGTTTTATTTCTTTGAATTGCATTGAAATGTTCCTTTTTGTCTTGTTAATGGGTATTGTTTGCTTGGCATACCATAAAAATTATTTATTGAGTTTGAGTTAAATAGGTTACATTTGGATTGATGTTAATTTTTTTCTTGCATTATAAAGGACTCCTTTCATTTGGTTTTTAGGATTAGGATATGGTTTATATCTAAATTGAATTGAAATATGTCACATTCCATTCAAATGATCTTCATTGGTTTTGAATTGCATTGAAGTGTGTCTCATGTATTTATAATGGGATTCAAATTGTTTGTCCCCAACTAAAATAGGTTTTGGTTAGAGGTCCTATACTTGGAATAACTTCATGCATTTGTAAATTCCTTCTCATCCTAGGACTCATCCTATAGATATCTTATAGATATGAGCTTTTCTTGTAGCAAACAACATAATCAACTGAGTATATTAAACATGGCATCATTCCATGTATTTTAGTTAGGTTCTCCAAATCTTATTGGTAAATTAATTATATCGATCAATATTCATGCTAGTTGTGTTTGTTATTTTCTTATAAATGGTAAACAATTTTGGAAAAAATTGTCCATAATGTTAATCTTCATTGGGAAGAAACTAAAAATAGAAAAATAATAGTGGATTATTCTAGGAAATAAAGAAATTATGACCTTGTGTTGATGGAAAAATAAATTCTTGTCATCGATGGACATGACGTAAATAAATTTTGATTTTTGATATGTATAGTTATGTTTATTCTACTTTGCTAGGTCCAAGTTTGTCAATTTTCATCCTTTGATGTAAATATTCCTGGTTTGGTCATATTCTAGTGATTTTTTCTCTAAAACTTCTTAATTAAGATGATTCATCCTCCTCTTCCTTTATTGAATTTTCATGTTGGTGGTGTCAATCTTAACTGCACCCTTAGCTAGATTCTAAATACAACTACTCTATGAAACATGGAAATGGCTTCAAGGTGTGGGACCTTGCTAATTGAAGATAAACCTCTAAATTAAGGGTTTTTTCCCTCTCTTAACTAAGTGCAATAGTGTTGGTCCAACCCAACACTGAATATTCCTACAAATAACCCTAATCTATCAACTTTTCAAGAATTAAGGGAAGATAAAATTGCAAAAATATAAAGAGGTGATACACCAATAGTAAAGTGTTTCTTCCTTCCTAGGGGTACACAAGGTGTGAACAATAAATCATCAAAACATCCACATAATTCTCTATAGCATCATTACCTAGAGGTGTTTGTATAGGTTACAATGTGTCAGGGTGTTAAGAGAGAAAAGACATACAAATTTAGCTTTGAAAAATTTTATTACACAAAAAAAAACATAGAAACTAATGAAATGCACTCATAGATAAAGGAAATAAACTTTACATAGTATGTAGGATAGAGATAAGAGGTTAAATATAACATTTTTTTATTAATATAGAGGCACAAGGCCAATTTATAGTTACATAAGTGTAAAATAAAAGTTTCTATTCCAAAAATCAAGGGAAGAACCCCTTTCAAATGAGCCTCAACTAGGTTGTATTAAAATATATAACACTAAAACCCTAGAAACTATAACCTCCTATATAACTAATGTATAACTAGCATATGTTCATCTCAATCTGATTTGATGGCATGGGTAGAAAATTCCTGACACCTGAAATGTCTCAACATTGATGACTTTAAGAAGGGAAAAAAAACCCATAGAATCCACCATATAATGTGGTCAAGGATGGCCCTCTAAAATAATCACTTGAGATATCATTGAATATGGTTCTAAGGGTAAGAAATGTAGTTGGGAGAGTTGTTGAACATTCAATTTTCCATCCTTACAAGCCAATGCAATTTACGTGAAAAATTTAATCTTCTACTAACCATTATTTGTAATTTAAACATCAAGACCATTGATCTCCTTTTAAGAGGCTCTCGATCATATGATCAACACATGAGCACAAAAATCACAAAAGACAATTTGACGAATTTGCATTATGAAGAAATATCATGCTCCAACATAAATTAAGAAAATTGGATAAGTGGCCTTGAGCTAGAGAGGGACCCATAGACTATTTTAGGCTTGAAAAAATGGTGAATTCCTTGGTTTTCATTCCCACCAAGTGGAAACAAAGTGAATTTGCAATTTAAAATAAAAAAATGTCACTTGGAAGTTCCTCATTGGTTTAAACCTTTCAGTTGTTTATAGAATGGGGCCACCAAAAACAACACAAGCTTGATGAAGAAGAGGTCATGTATAATGACATCACCTTGAGGATGATATATGAAAGCTAAGTGCAAAAGTGAAACTTCAAAAATGAAAGCATGAACAAAGTTGCACTATGAAGAAGCTTATGTGATGCAATTAGGAATCACCACCTAGAAGGAGGTGACCCCCATGGACTAGGCCAAAGATTATTGCATCAGACAAGAACATGTGGGCCACTTGAGTATATTAATTAATCTTTGAATGACTTGCATTTTTAGAACTCACACTAGGAAGAAATAATGCATTTCAATGAAAATGAGACATATGGTGCCTAGTCACTTTATCAGAACTTAACAATGCTTATGACATTTTACCTGAAATTGCATTGAGAAAAAACCACATGTTTCCATAGCACATGAGAACGTATTTATCTTTTTATTCCTTTTGTAAGTCATACTATATTGAGATATTGTGCTACAAATAAGATTTTGACACGTGTGAATTATATAACTATTATTTGTGAGGAAAGAATAAGTCACCAAGAGTAACACATTGTGGTATATCACATGAGTACAACTTAATTGAGCTTGATCATTTAGGCTATAAATTGTAAAAAGTTAGTGCAATATCAATAGGATGTTGATACCTCAACACTTCATAGGATCCACAAGAAAGATATGATTTAGAAGGCCAATGGATAACTTGTGATCTAGACAAAAACATAACACATGAGAATAACTTTGAAAGGATCTCAGATTTTGAAGATGTGCTCTAAAGGAAACATGCAATCAAAATAAATTCATCCATGTGGTTTCTAAGTATAAAATGGTAGGGACTACCATATGAGTGCATCAAAGGATTTTTTATAAAAAGGCACATGATTAATTGGCTTGACTGGTAACAATGAAAAGGGGTTGGTATAACAAATGATGCTAAGGACATGGGGACACAACTTAAAATATAACAATGTGGGTTAAATATAAGTCACTAATGAATCAAAAGATAAACTAATAAAGCATTCTCTAGGAATTAGGTTTTATGGTTTTAGCTTAAATGAACTGACTATTAGACACACAAGACAACTAAGAGGGGGGTGAATTAGTTGTACATTAAAACCTTAAGCCCTGATTATACATCAAACCCTTATTATCATCAACAAAATGTTAAAAAAAATAAAAAAATTTACACATTCAATAGGGTGATCCCACAATAGTGGTTTACACTTTTTGGCCAAACTTAACATTGAACGAAATTTTTAACTAAATCTTCACTTTCGGGCACGTATAGTTGCTAAACCATGAGGAATTTGAAGATGATGCAAACTAGTGATTTCTGAAATTTTTTCTGTAGATTCTAAATATATATTATTTTAAATTTTTGTAATCAAATTTCATTTCTTTTTCCATCTCCTTCAAAAACTAATTTTTAATAGTAAACACCATTTTTAAAGAGTGACGTGTACTTGCTAACACATAATTTTTTTTCTATAAAGGATAAAATTATAGTTTTTCTGAATTTAGATTTATAACTATGATATCTAGTGCATGCAATTGGTTTAATAGTGTTTTATTGAATATTTTTTCTTAATTAAGTTTTGAAGTCAAACCAATTACAATTTAGACATGCGTTTACTTGCTAACAAATTTTTTTTTGTATGTATCGAAATTCAATTTATTTTTTGTTGGATCAGAGACATCAATATCAAATGCATAGATATTTTTTAGATTTTCTTTTTGATAATCTACTATTTTTCCACATGTGTAGAACAAAGAGCTTGACTTTCAATGAAAAACCTACATTCATAAGAAATAAAAAATAAATATAATAATCAAATTAAATATATTTAAATTTATACTTTTTGGGAAGCTTATAATAAGAACTACATACTTATTAAAAAATTAAATTAAATGAATTCATTTGATCCCCCAAAAGGTAAATCAAAAGTGGTTTTTATCAACATTTTGATAGGTGTAAAGGAGACTTTGTTATAGGTATGGTTTAAAACTAGCAGGGTTCTATCCAAGGGGGTTTGGTCTAAGGTGGTTTGATCAAACCCTCTTCAATTGGAATCCTTTAAATGGAACTTTTCAAGGCTTAAATCATTATATTTTCTAAAAATATGTGATTTCAGCAAAAATTAGGGTGTCCCAAAAAGTGTAAACCACTATTGTGGGATCACCCAACACCATACACAAGAGAAAACCAAATTTACATGGAAAAACCTAATCAAGAAAAAACTATGGTGAGGATTATCTCACATATATATGAATAGCAACACTGAATACAATAGGCTCACTACCATAAGGGATCACTATCCAAAAGAGAATAATGGCTCATTGCCCAAAGGACTCACTGTCGGGAAGAAAGAAGAATAAAAGAAGAATGTTAGAGAGAGATTCACGATCTCATAGCAATAGGAAAAATCCACCACTACAACTCTACACCATCTACAACCTTTGGCTCACTGCCTCTAGCAACTTCAAGAACACTAAAGATGTAGACACCTTCTTCTCACTACATCTAGTATCCTTAGGCATTTAATCTCACACTCAAATCACCACACTTGATCACACTCACATCATTTTTCACCACACCACACATCACACACTTCTTCAATAATTAACCTTACTTATATATCCTCCACAACCTCAAAAAAATTCTCCATGTCGGCCTCAATGAAACGTATGCACCTCAAATGTGCAACCACTAAACAAGTTAGCACTAAACACTTTTGAGATGGGAAGAAGTGAAGGTAGACCACACAAAGGGCTAACTAGGACCCAAATCTACACCGACACACTTTTCCACACTTTCACAAATAACAAACAACCTCCATAATTAGCGCTAGCATGCTAGGTCGGCCAAAATTGCATTAACACTAACAAGTGACCACATACATGCCTCTCTAGGTCTAGAAATACCACATGTACCACGTAGAAACATTCAAAAACATCCAAGAATATTCTAACACTGTAAAAATATTCAAAAATACCACCACAACCACCTAAAACTAAAGAACACTTTTATTTTATGCAACCAACCACACTGCCACAAACATACATCTTACTCACTAGCCTTTTGAAACAACTAAACACTAGATACTCTAGGGAAAGGTAGATACAAACAATTTTTACATGTTCCTAAATCTACAAGACAAGAATCCTTAATGTGGAGAAATGAAGAGAAATCTCATTTCTCCCAGACATCCTTCTTCACAAGTAACATGCTATCAAACACAACTTCCACTACTGCATGATCCATATTCTAAAGCTCTAGATATATCACCTATGAACATATTTGATCATTTTCATCCAAACCACACAAGAATATCTTCAACCATGAATAAATGTAAAGTACAACACTAAACATACCTCTGTCACACTACACACTCTTTTATTCATTTTTTTTCAAAAGAACTTGGAAACCAATTGAACCAACTACATCATCAACACCACAAATACCTACTCAGCATATCTACAACATTTGCAACATCTGCTCAATACCACAAACACTTCTCAACATGACCATATTAGAGGTTGACATCAAATCACAACACTAATGCCAACATATTGCAACAATCTCCAACAATCTCCCTAATCATACTTGAGGTTGACATCAATGACAACACTAATTACAACACCAAAATATCTCCAACAATCTCCCCACTTGTCATTGATGGAAACACCAGCTCTAAAAAACCATCAATCAGTAGAAGCAACTTTGCAAATCCAACACTCAGACAACTCTCCCCCTTACTTTAGTCTCTCCCCCTAACTGGGACATTCCTTACTCTTCTACCACTTTATCATATTTCACTCTCTCTTTCCCTTTCCTTCATTTTTCTCCCCCTTGAGGATTTTTTCATAATTCAATCTATCTCCCCCTTTGACATCAATGGAAAAGCATAAAAATTTATCCCTTTGACATCACCTAAAA
This sequence comes from Sequoia sempervirens, assembly GCA_007258455.2. NCBI lineage: Eukaryota > Viridiplantae > Streptophyta > Pinopsida > Cupressales > Cupressaceae > Sequoia > Sequoia sempervirens. The sequence continues at coordinate 65,557 of VDFB02382092.1, forward strand.
GCTTCAGTTTAGGCTACACCAACACACTACTTTCTCTCTACTACTCTTTCTATACTGATTTATCTCCACTTACTCCCCTTAGGGATACATAGCATGCTCCCTCTGATTGCACCAATTCAAACACACCACTACCTTCTCCCCCTGAGAGGTATCCTTCATAAGTCTAGGACTAAGAATGTATCTTGAAATACTCCTTGGAGAGATGCACACTTTTATGCATCCAATTGAAAGGAGGGGTAATTACCCCCAACTTCTGTCAGAGATACTCAAACGTATATTTTGGAAGAGCCTTTGTGAAATTTTTTGCAACTTGATCCTTTGTAGGCACATACTCCAGTTTCACCTCGTTCTCTACAACTTTCTCTCTTAGAAAGTGGGTTGGTGCAGGATCATGGGGGTCAAAAAAACAGAGTTAGGAAACTTGACATAAAAATTTGAATAGGTTATTAACATAATTTGAAAATCATGTAAGAAAAAAATTTGTAGAAAATTGAAATTTTCTAATCTACACTAGTCCTCTTTTGGAAAAAAGTAAATCTATTTTGTGAAATTTTGAAATTTCAATACAATAGTACTAAATTTTTAGGAAAAAAATAAAAAGGTGTATGTTTGACCAACCTAAGTACAAGAATTTTTATTTTTAATTTTTTTGAAAATTTCAATATAAGTATAGGAGAAATGGCCACATGTGCTACATTTTTTTATAACTTTTTTGCAAGTAAATAATTAGTTATGAATTTTTTATTAGAAATTATTTAAAAAATTAAAACCTGTTTGTCTTGAACCACCATAACTTGGTCAAAATTTTATGAAAATTATTTTTTATTTTTTTATCCTATAGTATGGGAAGCATAGAATGTTCAAATTCAAAAAGTGTGAAATCATTTGAGAATTATAGATTTTTTCAATCAACCTATCAATCAAGACTTTAGGCAAAATGCATGTAAAAAATAAATAATAATTATCTATTTAATTCCAAATAAGTCATATCTTATATTGGTGGAAAACTAACAATTTTATCAATAAACCCATTTCGTTTCATCAAATTCAGATAGAAAAAATGTGTCAACCACTTTTGGGCCAAATCGACACTTTTTGGACCCCCATGATTCTACATTCACCTAAGTGACACCAGACAAATATATGTTATTTCCTTGAATGCATTACCGGGTTTTTTGAAATATTGATAGAACTTGTATTATCACACAAGATAGAAATAGGTTCATCATATTACACTCTAATATCCTTCAATAGGTGATCCCATAATAGTGGTTTACAATTTTTGGCCAAACTAGACACTGAAATTATTATTTTTTAACTAAATCTTCGCATTCAGGCACCTATAGTGGCTAAACTGTGAGGAATTTGAAGATGGTGCAAACTAGAGTCTCATCAAATTTTTTTTGTAGATTCTAAAAATAATTTTTTCAAAATTTTTGGAAGCAAATTACACTTTTTCCATCTCCCACAAAAATTGATTTTTTTCAAAAAACAACATTTTTAAAAAGTGACGCACACCGTATAACGCATAACGTTTTTTCCATGGGTTAAAATTCTAATTCTTTAAAATTTAGATTTTTAACCTTGATATCTAGTGCTTCCACTTGGTTAGATAGTTTTTTATTGAATATGTTTTCTTAATCAAGTTTCAAAGTCAAACGAATTACAATTCAGACATAGTGCGACCGTATAAAGCGTAACTTTTTTTGTATATGTCAAAATTTAATTTAATTTTTTTTGTTGGATCAAGAATTCAATATCTAGTGCACTCATATTTTCAAAAAAAAAATTGATAATATTCTATTTTTCCACATGTGAAGAAAAAAGAAATTCATTTTCGATGAAAAACCTATATTTAATAAAACTTAAAAAACAAATACATAACAAAACCAAAACATATTAAAATTATATTCATCGGATAGCTTGTTCTAAGGAATACCATAATAATTTGAAATAAATTTTAAATGAATTCATTTGATCCCCAAAAGCTAAATTAAAAGTGGTTTTTTATCAGCATTTTGATAGGTGTAAAGGAGACACATTTATAGGTATGGTTTAAAACTAGCGAGGTTCTATCCAAGGGGGTTTGATCTAGGGTGATTTGATCAAACCCTCTTCAATTGGAATCCTTAAAATGGAACTTTTTAAGGCTTAAATCAATATATTTTATAAAAATATGTGATTTGAGCTAAAATTCGTTCCTCTCAAGAATTGTAAACCACTATTATGACAACACGTTGTCTACTTCATCCATAACACCTATGTAAAACATGATGATGTTGCAATATATTATGCCTCTACAGTAGATAATGACATTGAATCCTACTTCATACTCAACCAAGAAACCAACCTGCTTCCAAGAAAGAAAGAACCTTCACTTGTACTTCTCCTATCATTTGTACAGCTTGCCCAATTTGCAATTGTATAAGCACTCAAAGAGAAATCAGTATCCCTAGGATACCATAGACAAAAATTTGGAGTTCCCTCCAAGTATCTGAATATCCTTTTGACAACTGTCACATATGGTTCTCTAGGATCTTCTTGAAATCTCACCACAAGACGAATTTTGTGCATGATATCTAGTCTAGTAGTCATAAGATATAGTAGTACACTAATCATTGATCTATACTTGCTCTGATCTATCTTAAGAGATTCATCATTTTTTCTCAACTTGCAACCAGTAACCATGTGGGAGTACACACTAGTTTAGAATCCTCCATTCCAAAATTCTTCAACATTTCCTTGACATACTTTGATTGCAAAATGAAAATTCATTTTTCTAATTGAGAGATTTGTAACCCAAGGAAGAAATTTATCTCCCAAAACATTAACATCTCAAACTCTTTTCGCATCTACTCTACAAATTTCTTACACATACCTTCATTTCCTCCAAAGATTGTGTCATTAACATACACAACCACAATTAGGATCTAATCTCCCTCAACCTTGAAGTAAATATTGCTATCTGCAGTACGCTTTTTGAATCCCCATTGCAATAAATATCTATCCAATCTTGCATACCAATCTGTAGGAGCTTGTTTAAGTCCATACAATGCCTTTTTTAATTTGTAGACCATATCAACATCTTCTGACAATAAAAACCTTTCCAATTGTTCAATGTAGAACTCTTCTTCTAACTCATTATTGAAGAAGGGAGACTTGACATCGATTTTTCTCCATACACTCTTCCTTTATGCAACTTCATCATCAGAAGACAATTTTTTTCTTACATCTTCTTGATACAAAAACTGATGTTGTTTTCCTGACAATCCCCTTGCTCTTCTCTCAGCATCTATGACTCCCTCAGGATCACAATATCTTATGATATCCTTCTTCATTTTGTAGTTGTTTAAGAGGGAACCAAACCTCTCAATACCTTCCTTTGACAAGCATGTAAAATAAGAAAACCCACACTTAGGGTTTATCAATGATGCTTTCCTTGATTTTCTAAAATGTTATTTGTCCATGGCATCAAGTTTCCATATTATTCCCATGAAATATTGTCTATTAGATACATATGCAAGCAACCAGTGGGGTGGCACTATGGATCCATAAATCCTTATTGTAGTATACCTGGTATGAAGATACCAGTCCCCCCCAATTGAAATTTTGTGTAGTGTCTTGCTCATATTCCAGAGGCCTCATAATTTCTTTCACACCTCTTGATATTCTATAAATGGGCTTTAATCCCAACTACTCTAATACACTAAATTTAAAACCATTGCAAATACAGTATAGTTGGAATCAAGACAATGCACATCCCAAATATGCATCCACATTTGTATAGGCAACTCATTGTCCATATTATCCCTTTCTCTCAACTTCATGAAATTCCTTATTACTTTTTTTCCTTTCCACAATAGCATATGCATTAACAAAGCATAGTGTCTGCAAGACAATGGAGGTGTTGTATCTTTCAACTTTATCAAATCTTCATGCAATTGATCAGCAATGTAGGAAGCATAATCAAAAACCCTATTTTGATACTTTTTTTTGTATATCAATTGACAAAACCATTAAACCAACATCAAATTTTATGTCAAACTTCTTATACATGACCTGGCACATTGCATAGTCTATATTCTTGAAATAATATTTAAAGTCATCACAGTCGAATGGCTAAAAGTCCTTAGGCCCAAACGACACACCATTCATCTTTAGGTCACACCTTCTATGCCTAGGCAAAAAAAAAATGTATGGAAATTTATTCTACTCATATTCATTGTACAATGCATGGGATTTATTTGACCTGGTAGTAGATAAGTTTAAGTTGAAAACTTCAAGTATTTGGCTTCTTGTAATTTCCAGCATGGGAACAAAGTCTAGAAATCTCTTGATTGTTCTATCAGTAGGATCATAACACCTTGCCAATTCAAGCATCAAGTCCACCTCCACAAATACATTAGGGAAAACCAATTTTCCAATATCACAGGTCCATAGATGACAGGTGGCGTGACTTGTAAACTTCCTTTTGAAAGCATACAAAAATAGATCCCAACCACTCTGTAGCAACACCGCATCACCAACCACTAAAATTGAATCCTCAAAATGACTAGTCAATGCTCCTTCACCAGTTTTCCTCTATCCAACTAGTTTAACTTTTGTGGCTCAGTCCTTAGAAGCTTCTTCCATGAACCTAGAATAGTCTCTTTTCACCATTCTCTTTTTTGCAAATGCTTTTGCTACCTTTGGTTTAGGCTTGTCATCTTGAGGTTTAGGTCTTTTGACCCTTTTCTATTTAGGTTTCCTCTCCAATTTAATAGTAGATTCAATGGGCTCACTCATTTTTATGGTATGATGGAACTAGGGTTCTAGATAGTGGGGAATTATAGTCTAAACTCTTCAAATTCACAAGGTTCAACTAAATTTCAATAAATTTCACTCTCCTTCCCAAACCCTACATGAAAAAATTGCAATTCCTTTCCTAAATAGAAACCAACAACCCTAAATTGTAAACCCTAGAAATCTACTTAACTCCTAAACCATCCAATGCTATAAAATTATTACAAAAGCATGAAATTTGACTTACCCAAGAAAACTAGCAATTTTTTCTTCAAATTCTCTTTCTCTAGAACTTGCCTTCCTCTATTTCTAAACTTGACTAGTTCTTCTACTCTCAAATGGTTGCAATTATGAAATAAAAATGATCAACAACCCTCTTTGTGGCTCAAAAGTAGAGCATCTCCTCCATTAATGTCTGAAAGATAGCTCACATGAGCAAACTTAAAAGTAGTCGTTCAAGTTTAAATTCCTGCCATCGATCCTTTTGATTTAAAACATCTACAACTCTCCTTGACCATCGCTTATTTCTTCTACAAATGTGCTTTAAAATAGCGATGACACCCTGGGAAGTTGCCACGTAGCCACCCATGTACTTACTAATCCCTTTTGAACTTCATCACTCATTAGAGTAATGCTTCATGTTTAGACCCATACTTCAACAATGAGGAGAAAACCTCCAATGAAAGAAAAATTCTCCAACATGTTCTCCATCACTTGTCACTGAAGTGTTCCAAATATATACTTACACTTCAGCGAGAAGTTTCCAGTGATACAAAGAATTCACTTTACTCCATCACTCATCATCGTAGTTGATTTGGAGATGAGAATGCTTTCAACAATGGGGAAAATGAGTGATGGTCCACCAAATGTTGACAAGTGGAAAGATAATAGCCCATCATTCTTTATCTTGCTATATTTCATCATTGAAGATGAATTGAATGATAGAAACTCTTCTATTATGCAAAGGATTGCACGATACAAAGGGAGACTTTAGTTCACCATGCTTTAGTGAAGTCAAACCAAAGAACCAAAAGTCTTCAACAATAGGCAATGTGAAAGAAACCTAAATCATCACTCATTGTGAAAGTAAAACATGAAGGCCGAGAGCTTTTTGTGATCCATGATACAAAGGGAACTCAAAGGTTCATCACTCATCACTGTAATGAACTCAATGAGTAAAAAGACTTTTGTGATGAGCGATACAAGAACTTTAAGTGGTGGAATTTTGCACATGCATAAAAAGTTGCTTTAAAAGAGGTATGCCTAGGGAGAATGAGGGATAAGGCCTTAAAAGGGCCACTTAAATCATTTTTGCAAAGGATATAAATGTCAAACAAGTTCAAAGTTTTGATTTTATAGAATATCAACCTCAAACCAAAAATAATTAAGGAAATTTTGTGCGATGGGTAAACGGGGAAACCTAACCACAAGGTGTCGGTTAACCAAATGAATTCAATTGCTCAAGACTTAATGAAAAAAACTTGGAACTAGCTATAGTAGTTCAACAAAGGATTAAACCAAAGAACAAGGATTTAGGCAAGGAGAAAATATACTAAATAAAAACCCACGCCTAGCATAAAACCCTAAACCCTATTTCAATTAAAACCAAAAATCCACCAAAGTAAAGGCATTTTAGACTAGTGGGACAAGACATTTTGAAGGTTCCACTAGTGGCCTAATTGGGGACACATGCCTCTCATATACATGGCAAGATTTCAGATCTCATGGTTAAAGTAGACCAAGCACAAGGAACCCAAAAACCAAGGACTTGCTCGGACAAGGCAAGGAGACCAGACCCAAGAAAACTAGACCTATGTAAAAAATCTATAGGACTATACAATGTACATGGAGCATAACATATTTCAAGAGAAATGTGGTTTCAAGAACTATCCATGTATTAGTAGTTCAAGAATTTCACCTATTAAGCTTTGGAGGAAGTATGAATCCTCACCATGTGTGTTGCACACTAGATAAGGGCCTAGCCATAATGCTTCAAACTTACCATGTTTTCCCTTATCTTGATCTCTTGCATTCCATATCAATACCATACTCCCCACTTCAAGTTTTCTAGGAGAAGCCCTTTTATCATACAAGTGTTTGACTTGCATCTGCACTTTAGTGTTCTTGTCATGAGCTTCCCTTCTAGTTTCATCCAACTATATCAAGTTGTCAACTCTATGTTGCATTTCATCACATATGTCATCATCATACTCTTCTACAAACTTGTACATCTTTAGCAATTTTTTTGTGGAAACCTTGCATCTAAACCATATACTAGACAAAATGATGAATATAAAGTGGCTTTCTTGACAATAACCCTATCAACCCATAATGCAAGCTTCAATTTTGAATCCCATGTTTTCTTGTTCTTCTCTATCACCTTTTTGATAATCTTCATCAAAATTTTGTTGATAGATTTAGCTTGACCATTCCCTTGAGGATGATAAGGGGAAGACTAAGAAATTTGTATTCCATGCTTGTCACAAAAAATCATTAAACACATTAGATCTAAAAAACATATCATTATCAGAGATGATCTTCTTTGGGAATCCAAATCTGATTAAAATGTTCTTCATCAATAAATCAACCACTACTTTACTTGTTTCCTTCTTTTTTGGGATTGCTTCCACCCATTTTCTAAAGTAATCAGTTGCAACAATAATCCAAGAATTCCCCCTACTATATTTTTCTAATATCTCTCTAATGAATTCAATACCCCACTATTGAAAAGAAGCCTAAACTAAAATAGGTCTGAGTATTAACTTACTTGAGAATATTTGGTAGACATCACAAGCTTTGACAAACTTGTGGATAGATCCTTAAAAGCTTAGGGCCACCAAAAACTTTCCCTCAAAATCTTATGAGTAGTTGTCTTAGCCATGTAATGGCCACCACATACTCCACAATGCATTTCTTGCAAAATTTCTAATGCATGTTTTCTATCAACACATTTAAGTAATACACCCTATAGACTTCTTCACCAAAGCTCATTGTCAATCACAACATACTTAATGGAATGTAACTTCAAATTTCTTCTTTCATTATCAGCCATACCCTCAAGAAACTGCATGGTTTTCAAATATTGAACAATCCTTATGTACCACCCACAAGTCTGCATGTCACAAATAGGTGTCACATCAACACACTCAACTTGATTTATCTGATTTTCCTCCAAGTTGTTTTCAACCATTAGCTTAGCTAGACCTTGTCCTCTTACCAACATAGTGATCTGAACATCAATATTAAACTCTTGGATCTTGTTGATCCATCTGCACCTTCTACCTGTGGTTTCTTGTTGAGTGAGGATGTCCTTCATAGCAGCACTTGGGACAAAAGCTATGACTGTAGATCCCATTAGGTATGTTCTAAAATTTTTTACAACCTTGACCAAAGCATAGGCTTGCTTCTCAGTCATGTCATACTTAAGTTCTGCGACTTGAAAATATTTACTAAAGAATGAAATGGGTTGTTCAAATCCCTCATAATTTTTCTACAACACAACAACAATAGTATGGAAAGAAGCAAAGGAAAAATCATGCATAGGCTTGGAAAAATCTAGATATGTTAGCACTAGAGCCTCCTTGATAGATTTTTTTATACTTTTGAATGTCTAACAAGGCTCCTCACTCCAAATCACTTTCTCTCCCTTCTTTAACATCTTAGAAATAGGCCTTGTAATCTCAGCAAAGTTGGTCACAAATCTTCTCAAAAATTTGATTTGACCAAAGAATGATTGAATTCCTTTGAAAGTTTTTGGTTGTGGAATTTTTTCTAGGGTAGCCACTCTCTTAGGATGAATCCTTATTCCATATTTTGACACAATGTGGCCCAGAAGCTTACCTTCCTTTACCCCAAACAAACACTTTTTGGGATTCAATGAAATCCCATAATCTAGTGCTTTCTTAAACACTTTCTCCAAATGCATACAATGATCTTCTTCCTTTTTGTTGTATGCAATTAGGTCATCTTGATACACAACTAAAAATAAGTATATGAAATATGAAAATGCCACATCCATGGCTCTCTGCAAAGTAGCCCCTACATTTTTCAACCCAAATAGAATTCTAACATAGACATAAGTGCCCCATGGAGTTGTGAAAGTTGTTTTATATTGCTCAAATTCTTTGACCACCACTTTATTATAACTTGAGAATCCATCCATCATATATAGCAACTCACATCCAATTAATTTTTGTAACATGGCCTCCATGTTTTGTAGAGGATAATTATCCTTCAATGATGACACATTCAAATTTTTGAAATCAACATAGAGCCTTATGTCACCAGTTTTCTTCCTAACTAGGACCAAATTAGAGAATCACATTGAATGTCTAATGGGTTTGATGATCCCAACATCCCTTAACTTCACAAGTTCTTCCTACATCTTAGGCCACAAAGTAGGATTTATGGGTCTCTTCTTTTTCCTTAGGGCTTCACATCTGGTTTCAAGGGTACTTCATGCTGCAAAATCTCTTCCCTATATGCCTTCAAGTCATCATAGGACCATGCAAATACATTTCTATATTTTCTCAATAAAACAACTAGCATTGCTCTGACTCGAGGCTTCATCTTCTTCCCAATGTAAACCTTTTTTAGAACATTCTCTATTCCAAGATTGCTTTCTTCCAAATCCTCTTTGTGAGTGGATGTCTACTTGGTGTTGCTTCTATCAGGGCCATCAAACACCCTTTCCAATGCAACCAACCCTTTGGGAATTTTGTTGGTTTTCAAATTGGATAATTTCATTCCCAAATATGGTTTCCTTTTCATCCACTTCCTCCACAAAGGCTCCAAAATCAATTTCTTGACCTTTGTATTCATCTATACATTGCAAGAATCTCAATATTTCATCATCATCATTAAACACCTTCTAGTTCTTTATGTTATCAAGAACTGAAGGTCGAATTTGCACTTCAACCTTTGAAATTCCAACAAATGTAATATCATTTGATAGTAAAGCAATGTTAGCAAGTAAATCTACCACTTCGTTATTGCCTCTATCCAACCAATCAATTCCAAATGCATCAAACTACTCAACTGAATCCCATACAACATTTCTATACTGCCTTAATCTAGTATTCTTTGATGTATATTTCCCCTAACTTGAGAAACTACAAGTTCTAAGTCTCCAATGACTCTTAAATTTTTAATTCCATGTTTCTCAGCTAACCTCAACCCTATTAGCAAGGCTTCATACTCAATGACATTGTTTGTGCAAGTAAACAACAATTGAAATGTGAATTTGAAGGTCTTACCACTGGGAGAAGTAAGTATGACCCCTACACCAGCTCCCTCCTTTGAGAAAGCTCCATCAAAATGCATATTCCACATATCATCATTATTTTCTTGTTGCAATACTTCTTTTTCCAAAGGTGTAGGTTGTTTTACTTCCTCTTCTTGTAACTCTTCAATCCTAAAGTTATCCATGCCAGTGTCTACAAAATGGATTCTATCTACTTCTCCCACAAATTCAATGATATGTGGATCTCTTGGCTCCCTCACCAGTTTGATATCCTTTCCCTCAATTGGAAAAGTTTCAAAGGAAATGTCACATTGCATACTAACTCCCATAGAGACACTCCATTTTCTAGAAAATAACATACCATAGTTTGGTGGGATGTCCACCACAACTATGCTCATGAAAAAATACTTGTCAGGAAAAGTAGCTAATTTGTATGGAACATCCTTGATGAATCCAATAACAAGGATCTCTCTTGAGTCCATGGCATAACATTTTCCATATACATAATTTATTTTCAGGCCCATTTCTTTCATTATTTCCATTGGCATGATGTTAGATGAAGCCCCTAAATCAATCATCCAATTCTTTAGCAACTTACCATCAACAATTAGAGTTACATAGAATGGATCAATGTTATATGGGCATGCTATGATAGTACTTCCCAAATAAACCTGAGGGATCTCACCAATGTCTCCCTCCATCACCTCATCAGTAACTTGATTTCCACTCACTTGGGGCTGAGTAGACACCACTTTGTCTTCATAGGCCTAAGTGGCACCATTGATAAGAGCCACTACCTTCTTCTTATGCTACCCAATTCTCATCATTTCCATTAATGGAATAGTCACTTTAAATTGAGAGAGAATTTGAAACATATCAACTGGATTACACTTTGGTAGTTCATAAGGAACTACACTTTGTTCATCAACTTAGATTTTTTGTTCCTCAATTTTCTTCTTAGTCTTCATCTTATCTTGTTTCTTTTCTTGATCAACACCTAATTTATGAGTCTTAACTTTGACAATTGAAACAACAACTTCATCAGGCTTCTACGGTTGGACTATCTTTCTTGGCCCAAATCCTAGGTCCCTTACTCTCTTTATTTTTGACTTCTTCCTTATTAGACTTGGACAATTCTTATATTTTAGCCCCCTGCTTTTTTGCATTCTAGTCTTTCATGAACATACTACTAGGATTACCAAGTGATCACAATTAACAACTCTACTTCTCAAGTTGTGAGTATTGATGGCATGCTCTACCAAGGGTACAGTTATTTTTTGATACTCCTCATCAGATGTTCTTCTCAAGGATATATCAATCTCCTATGTTTCCATGGCATAAATTTTATTCTTGACCTCTTCATCCTCACCAAGGAAAATTTGTTGATGATAGGAATTTTATTTATGCCTCTACCAATCAACATCAACTTCATGTGATTCTTCCTTTGAAGAACACTCATCATCAGCAAAGTCTGATCTATGCATAAGAATGTGTACTTCAACATCGTTTTCCTCCTCTGGATCATAATCATCTAATTGAGCTTGCTCTTCTTCAAACTGTCTTGCTACTGAACACATTTGAGAAGCATGTGGCAACTAGCAGACAACACACCAAGGTGTTTCATCAACAAAGTTCACTAAATTGTTTTGCAATGGATCAAGGGGAACTTTATTTTGTGTATTCTTTTGATTTCTTGGAATTGGCTTTCCATTATGCCTATTAATGTTATAAGGATGGTCTTGCAACCGAGGAGGCCTCTCATTCTTTTGAAATTTTGGTTTATCATTTGCGAGACCCTTTTCTTGCCTAGCAAGCATGTAGCTAATATCCTTCATGCAACTTGCAACATTATCAATCTTATCTTCAAGAGAAGATCCTTTTGTTGTAGAATGCTTTTCCTCTTTCTTTTTATTCTTCAATATTTTCACAACATCTCTCCTCCCAACCTTACCAATTGCTCTTCTGAAATTCTCAATGTGGATTTCCATCTTGAAAGCTTCTCTCAAGGTTCGAGGATTTTTATCTAATAGGGATAGCTCATTTTTGTATCAAATGCATTACAATAGTTTACCAAGCATAGACTATCATTGAGTCTCAAACGAGGAGGTAATCTATTCATGGCCTTCTAAAATCTTACATTGAAGTCAGCAATAACCTCATTTGAACTCCTAGAGATATTGTTAAATTGATTCAGGAGGAACCTTGAACCATTATTATCATCGTGCTATTCTCTAAAAAATCTCTTAAACTCTTCCCAAGAACCAATACATTCAGCTAGTAGTCCTCTATACCATTCTCTAGCGTCTTTAGTGAGTGACTGCATGAAAATATTCATCATCACATCTTTAACCTCCACTTCAAAGTCATCAATTACATTTGCAAATTCCTTCAAGTGATCCTCACCACTTATGGCATTGTTACCAAATAATTTCACCAAGGCAGGCCTTATGTCCTCAAGGAACTGATTTCAATAACCAAGAATCCCAACAAAGCACAATTATTGGTATCTTTCCACTTGCATTGGTCTTCTAGTTAACTAATTTCTTGGATTATTGTGTGGTTCATTATCCTCTTGATCATTGGATTTCTCATTACCCTTGCCATTTCCACCCCCACCATTGTCACCACCTCCATTCCTTTTCGATCCACCACCAACACTTCCTTCTCCATCTTCAAAATAGGTGTTCTTATTTTTATTGTTACCATCACCTCCACCACCCTGACCTCCACCACCACTTCCACCAAGAATATATCCATCTGACTTAGACTTATGTGGGTCAAAATTAGAATGACCAGAGCTTGAAGGTCATGGATCAAGGATAGATGTTTTGAGGAATGCAATCTTTCTTGTTATTTCTGCATTTGCAGCTTCAATTTCCATTTTATCTAGTTCTTACTGCAACTTCTCATTTTCCAGTTGCAACCTCAAGACTCCAAGGTCAAGACCTGTGCATATGATGGAATGGAATTGGTCTTAGCATATTTGGTTGATGTACTAATAGATGAGGTGTTTTTATTTGTATTCGTGTTTGTACTAGGGATGGTTTTCTTGTGCTAATCAATGGGTTTTTCGCATGATCTACAAGCTTCTTAGTAGAAAAAGAGGGATCAATGACTTTAGTTGATGTAATAGAGGAAGTGTAAGTGCTTGTAGTAGATTTCCCCATATAAATGGTTACCTTAGGAGGATTAGGGATTACCTTGGCAGTAGACTTAGAAGACACCTCGGGAATTGGTTACTCCTTCATTTTTTGTTTTATTTTCTCAATCCTTCTCCTCTAAACATCTCTTTCTAGTATTTTAGCTTTTATTCTCTCCTCTCTTTCCTTTTCTTGTCTCTCTTCAAACTCCTTAAGCCCAAGTCCCTCTTCTTTTAAGGCTTGCATATCCTTATCTATGTCATCTTCATCTTCTAAGACATCTTTAGACTCACTAGGCTCCAGAGTATAGAAGGTAAGATTGGTTGGTTCTCTCTTAGGGGAATGATGTGAGGCTATACTATGGGATTTACCTCTCGGTTTGAAGTTACCATCATTAAAGACAGATTTACCACTAGGAGTTTCCCTTGATTATGAGAACTTCTTATCTTTTTCCCAAAATTCCCACTTATCTTCTTCCCTTGACATTTCAATATTATTATCAAAAGCTTCTTCAGTGGGAAAACCTTCCTCATTTATATCAAGCACCTCAACTTCATGTGCCTCTTCATGAAAATTTTCATTATGCACATTTGCATTTAAACTAGGAGATGCATTAGCAGGATTTTCAGTAAACTTACCCACTTCACCATTCTTCTTTATCCAGAACCACTTCTTGCTTTTGGGCAGCTCGGATTCTAGCTTCTACTCCAGATTCTTCTTCATTTTTCTTTTGGTTCCATGCATGGTTTTAGACTTCTCTTTACACCTCTTCTTCTCACTTTCTCCTTGGAATAATAACGTTACACTGGCACAAGAGACTCTAGAGTTGCCACCCACAATGTTGGGAAATAAGAATTGGTTACACTTTGGAGATGTACTCACAATTTCAGAGAAAACATTGAACATAACCTAGTATGAAATGGAAAATGGAACTAGAATTCAACACTTAAAATTGGTCTTGATTTATTAATGAGAACTTGAACAAATTGTTCTCCAAATAATGAAGAACAATGAAACTACTTGACTCTAACTATACCACCTAGAGACGTTGGACTAGCATTTTTCCCAATGGAGTCACCAATTTGTTGGTTGTTTTTTAAGAACCAAACTTAATCTAAGCAATTTCCTATGAATTTTTCGTAATTCAATTATCAAAAATGGTGAGGATTGGCCAATGACTAGGTGAAAGCTTACTAGGCATTTCCCTCTACACTTCGGGCTCTGCAAGACCTAGCAGACTGGTCCCTACAATGTTTTAAATGATACTCTTGTGTCAAATTACCACAAACATTGTGAATAATGTTGGAATTTTCTGATATGTGGTTGTCATTTATGTCAACACTATTGGAATTAAAGTCTTTAAGGTTGTATATGTCAAGGATATTGAGAAAATTGTAATAAAATAAGTTACAGGTTGTCGGTGAAGTAGTGAAGTTTAGTTTAGCCATCATGTACTATTTTCTAGCTCAATATATTGATGATCAAAGGTCATGGATCAAAGGGTTTGTAGACAAGTATATCTAGTTTATCCACGTGAAGTTTTAGAGATCCACATGAATATTTGATCAAGTTATGAGTATATGTGTTATGACAGTTGTTTTGTTGCTTCAGTTGGTGTTCCTGAAAGAAGATGATTTGATTCCAATAATTAGAGTTGTTTCAAATACTTATGTGTTGATTCATGATGCTTGTGGATGTTTCTATATCATGCTCTATTTGTGTTGTTGATCTGCATCGTTTGTTGTGCTTGTGATTGGTGATTTTCTTCTTTGTGTTCATGTTTTTCATGATCATGCCCGATAGGGTGATTGTAGTGTGTTGTGGATCTTCGAGGCATAATTGTTTAAGGTGTTTTGTGTTTGAAGATGTTCTTTTGGGTCCTCACTATGTTGTGGCTGACATTGGTTGATTCACATTAATAATTATTTATTGATTTGGGCTGATAGTTTGTACACATTTTATATTTTATTAAAGCCAACATGTAGATGATGTTATCCCTAGTTGCAGATATATATTATTGATTGTTTATACCATTTCAAGGCATAATGTGAATGGTGTGCGAGTAGTGTGCGAAGTGTGCGATTGTTCTATGGAAACAATGATCTAATCTTTCAAAGGAAGAAGTAAAGTGTGAAGAAGAGTGAGCAATTGTTTATGTGCTTAACCAGAACTGTAATCAGGCATTAGTAGATGCTATTTTCTCAATTCAAAATCTTCTGGATGTAATCTAAATTTTTTGTAAGACAGTGAGTCTTCCTTTAGGTAGTAAGCCTTTTTTTATTTGAGTAGTGTTCTTGAATGCATGTGCATTTCCCATTTTAAATTCCTTTATACTTTTAACAAGGTATAATCTTATGGACTAATCTCCATCATGGTTTTTCCCCTAACAGGGTTTCCATGTAAAAAATCTTGGTGTTATGTGTGTTTTTGATGTGGTGATGGTTTATGCTTTCATGTTTATTTATCAGATCATAGAATAAGTTTAATATTTATAATTTTTGTGACAATTGATTCACCCCCCTCTCAGTTGTCTGGCCTTGTGTTGCCAAAAATTTGTATCAAAGCAAGTTCCTCAAAAGAAGTTTAATAGCGTGAGGTGATCCAAGATGGTGACATATAAGAAGGATAGTCTGAGATTTGGTGGAACTAACTATTTTATGTGGAATACTCAAATGGAATGTCATTTGAGATGCATTGGTGAGCCCTACTGGACAATTACAAAGAATAGATATATCATCCCACAAAATGGTCCTTCTACTGCAAGTGAGATTAAGGAAGCCGAGTACAATATTAGGGCTAAGGAAGCATTTTTCAATGCTCTGACTGATTCCAAAATGACAAATGTAATGGATTTGAAGACTACTTATGAGATCTGGAAAAAGTTGGAAACTTTGTATGAAGGTGATGCCCATGTGAAGATTGCTAAGTTGCAAATCCTGAAAGGGAAATATGAAATGTTGAGAATGGGTGATGATGAGAACATCACTTATTTTATGCAGATAGTGAATGAACTTGTGTGTAGTATCATATGTGTTGGTGGAACATTGGAAGAATCAAAGATTTTTGCTAAAGTGCTCAGATCCTTTCCTACTGCATACAAAGCCAAAGCTATTGCTATTGAGGAGATCCATACTGTGAAAAATGTAACTAGAGACATATTGATTGGTAAGCTTACTTCTTTTGAGTTAAGTGAGTTTGGTGATTCTCTTCCTAATATGGAGTCTTCATTCAAAGCTACTATCTCTAGAAAAGATAAGCAGAGATATGATCTAGGTGAAATTTCTTCTAGAAATGTGTTCAAGTATGAGTAGGAAATGAGAGAGATTGAAGAAGAAGAGAGAAAACTATATGATCTTGAAGCACTTATTGTCAAGAGGGAAGTTAGAGGAGAAGGTAAGTATAAAGGGAAATTTCCTATTAAATGTTTTTCTTGCAATAAGATAGGTCATTTTTCCTCAAGGTGTCTGGAAAGAGTTCCTAATCCAAGACCTAACAAGCCTAGATTGCAAAGAAAGTGTTATTATGTTGTTGATGAAGGTGTGACAGATGATGAATCTGATAAAGGGAATTTAAGTGAGGACAAATGGGTATTTATTACTATCAAGGAAAATGATCCAGTACCTACTGAATCTACTAATTGCACAAATGTGGAGAAAGCTCTAGCCACCAAAGTTGAAGAAAAATATGAATGGGTGATTGGCAGTGGATGCTCTCATCACATGATAGGTGATAAAAGTAAATTTGTGAGCCTGGAAAAGTATGATAGTGGTGTTGTAATATTTGGTGATGACAAAGTTGGTGTAATTTGTGGCAGAGGATCCATTTCTTTTGATGGTAAGCATAGTACTAATGATGTTCTATATGTGGAAGGTTTGAAGCATAATCTCTTAAGTGTTGGACATATGGTTGACAAGCAATACAATCTTCAATTCAAGGATGGAAAGTGCAAAATATTGGGGAATTTTGGAAATGTGATTGCTTCTGGTACAAAAACAAAAGGTAATATCTTTCACCTAAATGCTACTAGTAAAAGTTGTCTAATTGCTCAATTTGATGAAAGTTGGTTGTGGCATAGGAGAATGTGTCATGTAAACTTTGAAAATATTATCAAGATAAGTTCTACTCAGGCAGTGAGAGATCTTCCTAAGTTGATAAAACCTACTAATACCATATGCAAGGAATGTCAGTTAGGGAAGCAAACTAGAGTTTCATTCTGGAGCAAACAAAATTATTCAAATGAAGTGTTGGAGCTTGTGCATAATCGACTTGCGGTCCTTCTAGAGTGAAAGCTTCCATACAAGGATACAAGTATTCTATGCTACTTCTATCTACGATTAATTTGTGAAACGATGTGGGCTACTTTGAGGGAAAAATTTGGAGCTCCCCGAGAAATTCAATATTTTTAAGGCTATGGTTGAGACAAAGATAGCCTAAAGATTACATGTCTAAGATCGATAGAGGTGGTGAATTCACTCAAAGTGAGTTTAATTCCTTTTGTGAAGAGTATGGGATAAAGAGACACTATTTCATTCCACGCACTCCTTTAGCAAAATGGAGTTGTGGAAAGAAAGAATAAGACAATCCAAGATGTTGCCAGGGACTATGATACCGGAAGGGAAATGTCTCATATCTACCGGAGAGAAGTCGGGTGGAGTACTCCATTTGCACCTCAACCAAGCACACATGTCAAAGGTGACATCGATAAGACTCCCTTTATGACAAGTGCATGGTCATAAGCCTACTATTAGATTCTTCAAAATCTTTGGGAGTAAATGCTATATCAAAAGAGATGAAGATAAAGGGAAGTTTGATGCTAGAAGTGATGAAGGAATCTTTCTTGGTTGTTCTACTAAAAGTAAAGCCTACTATTGCTACAATAAGAGATTAAGGAAAGTAATTGAAAGTACTTAATGTCAAGTGCTGATGAACAAATAGTTAGACCATCTAGAACCTGTGGATATGATTTAGACGCATTAGGAATGATAGTCTCGGGAGTAAAGGAAAGGAAGTTCACCTAAATCAAGTTTAGATCATTTTGTGAATCGGGAAAATCACAGAGGAAGAAACTATGGGTGAAAGTGAAGATGTAGGACTACAAGAGTCTGAAGTCTCAAGAACATCTAAGACCCTAAGGTATGTAAGGACTAAATCATTTTAGAAGATTAGATTATAGGTGATAAGAAACAAAGGTGTCTAAACTAGGAGAAGAATTGTAGAAGAATATTGTTTGATCTCTAAGACTGAGCCTAATAGTGTCAATGAAGCATGCAAAGATGAACATTGGGTGGAAGCAATGAAAGAAGAACTATTGCAAATTGAGAAGAATGATACATGGAATCTTGTTCCTAGACCTAAGGATAAAAATGTAATTGGAACTAAATGTGTCTTTTGGAACAAACTGAATGAGCAAGGTGAAGTTGTTAGGAACAAAGAAATCTTGACTTGTGTGTAAAGGATATTCTCAAATGGAAGGAATTGACTTTGAAAAAACTTTTTCCCCTATTGCTAGGATTGAAGATGTGAGACTATTTATTGCTAATGCTTCTTACAAAAACTTCAAGGTTTATCATATGGATGTCAAGTCAGCATTTCTAAATAGTGAATTGGAAGAAGAAGTGTATATTGAGCAACCTGGTGGATTTCAATTGAATGATTAGGGAGATATGGTTTGTAGGTTGAAGAAAGCATTGTATGGACTTAAGCAAGCCCCAAGAGCATGGTATGCCAGACTGGACAAGCATTTGTTGAAGCTTGGATTTCATTGAAGGGTATTATTAATAGTAATTTTGTATTTCAAGATTGATCATGATAAAGATTTGATTGTGGAAGTCTTTGTTGATGATATCATCTTTTGAGGAGATGATAGTTTGTGCATGAAGTTTGTTGATGAGATGCAGAGTGAATTTGAGAAGTCAATGATTGGGGAGATGAAATTATTTTTGGGATTGTAAATTACTCAGCTAGATAAAGGGATCTTTATATCCCAGTC
>VDFB02382093.1:0-22028 GCA_007258455.2 Sequoia sempervirens
TACATTATATAAATTCTCCATAATTTGGGGGCCAAAATTGATAGTTTGGTATGTGTTGCAAACCTACACCTAGCTATAATGATAAAGCTACAATTGTTAGTTAGGAGCCATAACCCTTATAAAAGCTAAACACGAAATTTTTGGTACCTAACACCTACTACAAGGTTTGACACATGTGATCTATGATATCAAACTCCCCAAGTAATAGTTGTTACAAAGAGAAAACTATATTTTTACTATGTTTAATTAATGTTGGAATGTGGAAATATTTTTGAAACTCCTTCTTTTGGTTAGATTTTAACCTTAGGTTTAACTAATTGTAGTGATTTACAACCACATTTTGAATCTCAATGCAAAGGAAGCATTGTACTTGTGAAAACTCTTTATTTCTACATGCAAATTTTGATAAATTGTGTCCCAATATATTAGGAAATCAAGATAAAATAGGATGCATTCAACCATGAACAAAGATAGAATTACAATGGTTTAGTTTTTATAATATTCCTAAAAAACTTATATCATTTGAGTATGGTGATTTACTTTTTGACATGCGTGCAAGTATAATCATGTAGGATCTAATAAATTTGATTTTCCTTGTGTAATTGGAATGCTTATTTAAAGGTCAACATCATTGGTTAGATCCAAGAAATTCATTCATGGAAAAAGGAAGATTATTATATATTAGTCAACATTTCACCATTAGGGTGTAAGTATGGTTGTAGAGAGAAATAAATTGTTTACCATCCTACATGAGTGTCCTACATAGTAAATGCTGAAAATTGAGAGGTTGTCATTGATGTCAGTTCAATGAAATTGGGTTAATTTCCATAATAGAATTTGGATGATTAGTAGTTTTGCTGCTATGGTATTGAAAGTTTGTTGATCCAGTATTTTGGTTTGGATTATCCTATTTTTGTAAAATCTGCTTAGAAGCTGATAATATGTTTTATTTTGACACCTGTTGCATCCACTGACATGGTTTCAGCTGACTAGATTGTATGGTTGGAAAGGTATAGTTACCAGTAGTTTGGGAAACAATGTTATACACTGGCTATGTACGATGGTTTTTTGGTTTGGATTCTATCTCAAAAAAAAAAAATCTCTACAGGACTTTGTACATAAGTTTGAGCCTACAAGATGCATTCTACTTTGGAGTTGGATAAGATGAGCAGATAGGTGTGTTATTTATGTATTGCGCTTCACTGGAACTAAACTCCAACACAAGGAAGGTGCATTCTTTATCAGTTCACACTTTTGGCAGTGAGCCATATCATTTTGTATTTACTTCAGGTTGTGAACCTTTCAAGGACAGTGAGTCTTGGCAGTGTACCCTGTAATAATCTATATTCGTATATATTATATTGTGAGTTAATCCTCACCATGGTTTTTCCCATTTTGGGTTTTCCATGTAAAAATACTGGTGTTCACTTGTGTTGATGCATTGTCTTGATTACATGCTTCCTCTTGTTGTTTCAGTTAGAACTATGATATTATTTATATGGTTTTTATGTGAATGATTTTATGGAATACTGATTCATCCCCCCCCTCAGTATTTCGGATGTTCAACAATAAAGGTGGTTGTTTTCTTTGGGTGGTCAACATTCAACACTCATAGCAATTGAAAATAACATTGTCAAGTACTTTCACCAAACCCTAGATAGTGAGATATCTCTTCCTTACCACCTCTATGATTATGAAGGGAAGTGTAAAAAACCACTCCTCACAAGGGAAATAGTCTACTAAGAAATAAAAAATATGTCACAAAACTAGGTGGAATAGCCAACACAATTTGAGAACAACCATGTTATCAACAATAAATGGCATCCAAGGACTATTATAACAACAATAAGGTAGTATTAACCTAATAAATAATGCAACACAATAGAGGTTAGTTACTTAACCCATAAATGTTCCATTCAAAATAATTCTTCACTTGCAATAACACTATAAAAAAATAGGCACAATATGTTATATAATTCAACTAATGGACTATAATCTTTCGTAGACTATCCTAAGAGGACTTCACTAGATACTAAATTATAAATTTTTACACCTTGTTGTAAGGCATAAATTAAAATTCAACCATGAAAATAAGAGGACTATCTCATCAAGGGTAAGAGTGTCATAAACAATAGTATCAAGACTAAGATAATCTCATTTAAAATTCTACCATTTCACTCTTATAGGATAGTAATCACCAATTGGATAGTTTTATATCACATAAGAGTATTTTCATGATAATTTAACAACACTTAATAAAATCCATACCACACATATAGAGGAGATAGTCGCAAAATACATCTAGTACATCACTAAGGTAACCTTGTCATTAAGTCAAAATATTTTCCTAGATAACATATATGATTGTCCTTGTTTTGTTTTATTGAGTATGAAATTGTAAACTATCTAACTTTATTTTGTTTTAATGATAATGTCCTCATCTTAGTAATGAAGGATGTCAAGACATAGCGATATTTATGATTATTATGTACCTTAGAGCATAGACTTGTAGCTCATTTTCTCATTGATTGCTATAAAACCACCTTGAATAATATTACAAGAAATGAAGGGAGTAGGGTTGTTAGCAAATATCATAGCACTATACTATGAATAGTTCTATCTTTCTAAGGAAGTCCCTAGGTCACATGATATCATTGAAATATATGTGGAAATCATGATTAAGTTTTCAAGGTTTTGAGTGTCGCGAACCACCAACCCGACAACGGTCCACCCAACCGCCCATCCATGTAAATTGCTATTAATAACATTATCCTAAGGCTAAGGGCTACAAAAGTGTGATTGGTCATGGAAAAAACAAAGGCCCTTATGGACAAAAAATTCAAAAATTAGGAAAGTTAGGCAACTTGACATAAAATTTGAATAAGTTATCTATATTATTTCAAAAATATGTAAGAATAGAAACTAGAAAGTAAATTGAATGTAATTTCTTTTAAACTACCACATTTATTTTTTATTTTTTAAAATCCTTTGGTGAAAATTCTGAAATTTCAATGCGCAAGAGTAATTTAAATTTTAGGGAAAAATAAGAAGTAGGTGTAAGTCTAACCACCCTAACCACAATAAAATGATAATATTTTTTTATAATATTTCAGATATAATTAGAGGACTCATGTTCCGATGTGATGCATATTTTTTTGTATTTTTTTTCCAAGTAAATAATTAATTATGAAATTTTTATCACAACATTTAAAAAATATAAAAATTCATATGTCTGACCACTTAACTTGGTCAAAACTTCATGAAATTCATTTTTTTTTTTTAATCCTATAGTATGTGAAGCATAGAATGTGAAACATATTTTAGATTCAAAAAATGTGATACTGTTTGAAATCTATAGATGTTTTTCAATCAGCCTATCAATCAGGACTTTAGTCGTAATTCAAATTATAGAAAATGAATAATAATTATTTATTAAATTCAAAGTAAAACATAATTTATATTGGTGGAAAGCTAAGAATCTCCTTTAAAAGCCTTATTTGTTTCATCAATTTTGGGTAAAAAAAAGTCATCAGCCACTTACCCTACACATACCCATCATATCGCCACTTTTTGGCCCATCATGATCCTGCACATACCCAGTATAGTCATAATCATAATAGACATAGTTACTCATATGGTCACAACAATCATGGTTGTCCTTAATCTTCGATACATTATTATTTTATGTTGTGTTATATGGATCTTCTCAAGTCAAAAGCATCATGGTAACCAATAAATTTCATTAAATATATAGATTGTCAAGAACTATTATAATTTCTTATCTTATCAAGGGGAAATTTCCACCATCAACACCAATGCTAATCATCATACTTGGGACCCTACTACCCTCAAGCTCTAACATTGACCTCTACACATATTGATAATCCTCATTACCTCAATGACTACTATAAATGTGAAATTATTTTCATGATGAATTTCATGAACCTAGTCATCCATAGGACAAAAGTGACTCCATTATTAATCTCATAGTATTGAAGCATTTCCATCAAGGTCTCAATATTATATTCATAAAGACTATCATAAAGATGGGAGAATCTCTTTAAATATAAAATCTTTTCAAACATAAAAAGAAAGTTGTCATCAAGGGAGGTGATAGTCATTGCAACATAACACTTTTGCATAGTTATTACTTCATTGTGTAATCATAAACAATTATCCTAAAAGGACTACTACAATATAGTCATAAGAATAATCACACCAATTTTGTGATAGTAAAAAATTACCTATATTCCCTAATGTTTTCATCAAGCCATGGGCACTATCATGTCTCATTTTTATAAATTAATGTAGGGCAATAATAATGTCTTAACTACCAAAGGAGTATTAATGTACAATTTTTATGGTCAAAAGTATCATGGAAGAAACAACACATCATCATAATAATTTGACAATCAAGGAGGGTCGCCTTATCTTTAAACCCTTATTGCCTAAACAAGGAGACAATCTTCAACATTTAAAGGGACTTCAAAAACCACATTAGATTCAAGGTCAATCATATTTGTAATCAAAATCCTAGCTAAACTATAATGATGATAATGGGTTGTCCAAATACTATAAAAAAGAAAGGGGGTTGCCACTATGGTAGAAGTGAGTTATTGTATCAATTTCGTTATAAAAGATAGCCAACATTCAAAGATTTTCCACTCATTATATCCTACCATAATACGTAGAGGGGTGATTATGTACAAGGTTTTGATGGTATTCCAAGTAACTTCGAAGATAGCCATACACCCTTTAGACACTATCATGTATGATTAGACACTCCTAGTTAGTGAGACAATCAATTATGTTCCCGTGTCTTAAGCACTTGATTGTCCCTTAAATTGATTTGTTATGTCCCATTTTGACAATTAATCCAAACAAAAGAACCATAAAAAATGGTGAGGGTAATTGTGAGCCCTCCTCTCCCATTTCCTACTAGTCAAACATCTCTCGATTTACTTGAAGTGTTCCTCACCTTTTGTTTTTTACTTTCTCCACCTCCAACTTTTCATTTCATACATATGTAGGTTTATGAAAAAAATTTAATTAAATGTTCATGTTATCATAAAATAAGTATTTGATAGATACCCCACATCATGGTCTAGATTGCCAAATATTCAACACAAAAAGAAAACCATTTTTTTTCTTTCAAGAAACTAAAAATAAAACCATGCTCCTTATTAATGTAGGTGTCACATGATATACATTATCATAGTGTGAGCCTATTTTCCAGATTACTTCATTTAGCATAACCAATAATCTCCACAAGAACCTTTTGTCTATTTAAAATGATGGAAATAATTCATATCTCTGACAACAATATTAGAGATAAATTTCATTGTAGTGTGGAAATCAACACATATTGAAGGTTCTTAACAATTGTGATAATTGTTCTCGAGTTTCATCTAACAAACCAAAAGCAATTTACTTTTCACTATGGTGACAAAGAAATAATTATTTTCCACATCACTAAGTAAATGACTAGAATTTGGGGAATACTCTACTACCTTCATCTCCCAAGCCAAATTCTCGAACTTTGTATAGAGCTCCTATGCTTGTGGATGTGATCTATCCTCTACACATAAAGCACACACCATTTCATGGCTTTCAATCGAACCGCATCTAGGGATCCTTTTAATTCTTTTACCATTTATCAATCTCCTTACTATTAGAACTTCACACCACGAATACACATTTGCATAAATGTTTGAGAGAAAAAGATAAGTCACAAAATTTTTCAAATCCAAATAAAAAACCAATTTCACTATAAATAATCCTAAACATATATTCATATGCACCAATAAAACACATCCACACAACTATCATAAGTTTAATTGGCATCTTAATAATGAAATTTAGTGTGTCCTATAGCACACCATCGTGCAAACCCCAAAGGAATAACTAAAAAAAATGCAACAATTTTTTTTTAAAAACATAAGGAATGCACTTTAAGTATTCCAACATAACTAATGTTTCAAGTTGCACATCAAAATCCCTTGGGGTACACAAGGTGACATTACCTAAACTATCCCATAACAAACTTAATAGATGCACATTAAATTACCAATTACGCAATCCATTCATTCACATATCATCATTAAAACATTCATTAACGATAACCAAAATGATAAGAATAATCCATATAAAACCATACATGCAAATACAATAAATTAATCATGAAGATATTAAGTACATATTTCCATAGATACAACATAACATCAATAGTATTTACAAATGGTAGTTCAAGAATGGTTTACATGGTATGATAATACATTACATCAGTTTGATAGTACATCTCAATGAAAACATATACAAAATTACATCATAGGTCTTCCCAACGCACGTGGGAATGATACATCAATACATAGAATACATCTGGAGTAAAACTATACATCTGGTAATATATGAATCTTGGATTAACCTGCATCAACAAAACTCCACACTGAATGGTACAACTACATCCAAGGGGACCCAATAGGGTGCGTAGCACGTTCCACCCAACCACCCCCGTGTTGGGAGTAAACAAGGAAGAACCCCCGACCAAGCACATCTAAACAGTAAGACAAGACTAACTCCAAACATGAAAAGAAAGAGAATACAATGTAACACAATATCAAAAGTCCTGTCACAAAACTTAACCACGATGAATCATCAAAACATAACAATAGACCACTTCCAGAGGATTTTAATAAAACAACTCAAAAGGAATGCTAGACGAGAGTGTCATCATGTGGCCTTACATGGATTACCTAGACAACCTATCACAAGATGCCACCTCCATCTATGGTTATCCTGACAGCCTATCTCAAGGAACTGCTCCATAGCGTTACTCATGCAAAATCGTTAACCTCTCATGAAGACGAGGCAACGATCTTGCCAACCACAGAATTCTCGGCCCACCTTTAGTCTATGATAGCACTAATAGGCAGACGATGCATCCATATTTATCTTATTAATGTTTAACTACCCACCCCCTAATTAATTACTTAGGTTATCACTAATTACTCTAACTCTATGTGGGTTACCCTAACAACCCCTTTGTGCGTCGGCCCCCACTTAGAGCCACTCTCCCTAGACACCCAAACCATAAAATCCAACACTAAGGAGTTGTACCACAAGAACACTAAACCAACAAATGGAACATCTGCGAGGCATAACCATCTCGCCAAAATCATATGAAATACATCCATCAAATGGTACAATCCATGTGTAAACTCAAATCACAACCATAGTCAAAACATAGGCCAAATGTCAAATTACAAGATCAAATATAAACATCAGTATCCCCACCTCTAGAAGTCCCTAATCAACGACTTAAGCTCCTATAGAAGGATAAACTAACTTAAGGGTTTTCCCAAATGACACAAAAACCAATAAAGAGAAAACCACAATAGATTCAAAGAATAATCACATGAGTAAACAATTACATTTAAACAACGCCATCTAACACATTCCAATACTCAATTTCATGAAATAAATAAATTTAGTTTACTCAAGAATATTCAATTTAATTTAAGTCACAAAGTTTATTTCTAAGTTGCATGATTACACCGTAACATTGCAATTTTTTTAAAATTATCAAATTAATTCATAATCACAGCATATAAAATCTTATATATATATATAAATATATATATACCTATATATGCTCTTATGCGTATATACATATATATGTATATATATAAAATAAAACATATTTTAAAATTATTTTATAAAAACATATTATAAAATCAATAAAATAACTTATTGTTAAAATGACAGTAGTATATAAATATATATATATATATATATATATATATAATATAAAGCATTTTAAATAAATTTGAAACTTTAGCAAAAAAAACTTTTAAGTAACACAAAAGCCACACAGTCAAGGTACTGCGTACCTCCCCGTGGGGAGGCCGCAGTCGCCACTGGCTGCGTACAACGGCCTTTGGCTGCTGTGCGCAATCAGTGGTGACTGCACGCAGCAGTACCATGGGGTCGGGGGTGGTACGACCACCGCCGACCACTCCCCCCATATAATATACTTTTTATTTTATATTTAATTTTTATATATTTTATTCTTTTGTCAAACAAACAAAATACAGACACAAAACCTGAAACATATATATAAAATTTGTTTTATATCTTATTATTTTTTCCAAAAGGAAAATAAAGATATATTTTCTTAACAAGAACAGAATACTAAATAGGTATATGTATATATATATATATATAGGTATGTATATATATATATATTTTCCCAAGAGTACAAATCAAATAATACCAATATAATGAATCAACTGTTCAATTTTTCTCTAGGCACTAATAAATCTGGGCATAATATTTCAACAACGTAAAAAATTGTTTTTTTTTCAACTCAAGAATTTCACAGCTAAATTTTATGGAAGAAATTCAGAAGGTTTCACTATAGTTTTCTATAGAAGATTCAAAGGTTTAACACAATTTTTTTTTCAATCACAGAACCCTCTTTAAAAAAAAAATAGAGAAGTTTATTTTCAAATATGACAGACAAGATTTTTGTTTACAGAACAATAAATCAAAAGAAATAAGAAATTTAAAAGAGTCTGGAGTCCTTCGTTTGATGTTGAATCCAAACACAACAACCTTCTTCTTTTTCAAAAATAGAATCCCTCTGCAGTTTCTTCTCAAATTCCTCCCAGCTAACTTCTAAATCAATTTTCTATTCTTTTCTTACAGAACAATCTTCTCCACAGAAATACAAAAATAAGCTTATCTTTTTCTTTTCTAGACCCAAAACCAAAACCCAATCTTTGTGTGTGTAGAAAAATTCCTTTTCTCACAATAAAATAATGAAAAATAAATAAAGCTCTTCTTTCTTTTTTCTCAAAAATCCAACTCATCCATTGGTTCTTTTTCTTGCTTTAAAAGCTCACACTTATCTCACAAATTTAATTAAAAATTCCTTATTTTCACATGATATTATCCTTGTAATACCCCTCCGTGTCGGTTGTTCTGAACCTTTGTGTGAGTATTTGTGTGTGCTTCATTGGTTACTGTGTTATTTGATTGTGTGGAAAATATAATATGTTTGTAGTCATGTTTAAATAATTAATTAAATCATAAGTGATTGTAAAGTTATTTAAAATATGATTAGAAATTAAAATAATAATCAATTAAATCAAATCAAATGATTTAGAACAAACGATCAACCAAACTAATTCGTTAAAAGTAAAAGTGATATTATTAGATAAATTGATTTAAATTGTTGGAGTTAATAATAATAATGAACAAATAATCTTGAAAAGATAATTAGTATAATAAGAAATTTAATGGGTACTTATTTAGAATCTTGCAAATGGTTGATTTTAATTATTCTAATGTGGAAGTAATTAATTAAATGAATTTATATTCAAATAAAAGTTCATTTTTGTGGATTTAAATTTATTTAGTTTAATCAAAATGCATGATAAAAGAAAATGAAATAAAAATACATGAAAAGGAAACAAAAGGAATTAGAGGATTAATAATTATTTTGAGTTATTTCTTGAGATGTGACTTTTGGTATTCGTGGGAAGAGGAAATGGAAGAGACTTTTGTGTGAGGTTTTATTTAGAGGATTTTTGTGTTGTGAGGGGGGTTGCATTCTCTTTCCAACAAATTTTGGGGAGAAATTTGGCAGTAAAAATTTCTGTTATAGTATTGCATTCTTTTATTATTCTGAGAATTCATTGAGGAATAAGATTGGAGTTGAGGGGAGGATCTTGTAGCTGCTGCTGGAAACATTCGTTGGAGGAGGATTGGATTGGCAAAAGGAATAGAGCTTCTACAGATCTTCTTCAACCGCAGGACGCCAGGTTCCTCTCTTATTTATTTGTTGTAGCATTAAATAAAATAGCAATTGATTGGAATTGTTTTGCTGTGTATGAAATTTTCATTTTGGGATTGGGATTGCTGTTTTGGAATTTGGTTGGGTTCTTGACTGTCAATTATTAGATTGGAATTTCTGGGAACTTGGGACTGTTGTTTATCTAAATGAAATTATTTGTTGGGTCTTACTATTGATTATTAAAATGAAACTATGCTTGGAATTCTGGAAATAACCAGTACTGTAACTTGTTCTGGAAAATATAATAACTCAACTTAAGAATAATCTCTCACTGGGAATTTGGGGTTATGTAAATCCTCACTTGTAGATAAATTTTACAAAATTTATTCTGTATATATAAATTATGCTGAATCAGTAACTTGTATAATTGAATGCTATTTCTCTGTATTCGAATTATTTTTATATATACAATATATATATATATACCAGATATATATATGTATATATATGTATACACATTTATATATAAATGTAGATATAGAATAAAATAAATAAATAAATAAATAAAAATAAAAATTTAAAGTTCAAATTTCGCGGTTTTAAATTGTTGAATTTATTTAAAAATAAAAATAAAAAATAAAAATAAAATAAAAAGGTTGACTGGGTGATGGTTCGGCCTCGGCCGTACCCACCACCCAGCCGGCCGAATGCGTTGGTGTGGCAGCCTACGAGCTACCACGACAGTCTGTCGGACTGCTGTGATAGTCCGTAGACTGTCCACGGTAGTCCTACGGACTGCCGTGACAGTCCGCAGACTGTCCGCGGCCAGGCGTTCGCCCGTGCGTTATATGGAATTTAATCTTTATTTAAAATTGTATATGTTTATTGTTGGCTTAAAACAAAAATTTCATATAACTTTTAAGGCACGTATATATATATATATATAATGTTATATAAATATATATATATATATATATATATATATATATATATATATATATATGTATATATATATATATTTATATTTATATATATATTTATTAATTCATTTAATTAGAGTTCATTAATTTAACTGTTAATTTTATCAATTATTTCTGTCTGTAATCAATTTGGTTATTTTTTTTCTAATATGATCAAAATAAAATTTTATTATAGGGAAGATATGCAATTAGAAAGGAACTTCTATTAATTTGATAAATTGTGAACTTTGATAGGTTAATATAAGGGCAATTTGTAAATATATATGTACCAGCATTGATCGTTTTATTTTAAATGTGTATATGGTGGAAATAGAATTTAATATAGAATCGAATAAGTTATCTTTTTATGAAGTTAAGTCTTGTAGACTTGTTGGATTCTTAGAAAAGATCTATTCTCTTTCTACTTTCCTTCTTCGAAAAGAATTAAAATATATAGATATGTAGTGGTTTTAAAAGGTATTTTTGGGTGTAAATTTATTTAGATAGATTTAAGATTTTAAGGTGGTAATTTCTAATATGTAGTTCAAGTATTTAGAGTATTGTTATTATTGTCATTTTAAAGTATAGACAATTGGTCTTAAATGGTTATCACAATTAATTTAAATATTGGAAGTGAATGTTAAGTTAGTAAGATGAAAGGAAATGGAAATAATGTTTTGGATGTAAGTAGTTATGAAATAATAATGAGTTAGCTACCCAATTATTAAGTAGTTTTCAATTATGTTGATAAATGAAAAGGGAAATTTAAATGTATGGATATGGTTAGAGAGTGATTAGGATATTCTCGAATTGGATAGTCTATTGGTAAAAAAAGGGATTTTAATCTTTTGGAAATTGATTTCCTTTATATTCATTTAATGGTTGATTTGTAAGTTCTCTTTATGGATAAGTCTTTTAGAATACTTGTGATGGTTATCATGAATGGTTTTAGTATGGGCAAGTTGTAAAGTTATTTAGTTCTGGTCGTTAATTGATTGGTTAATAAATATTGTTCTCGATTGAATTTTTGGTTGATGTTTATTATGTAAGTGTTTTTGTGGTGTTGTGAGTGGTTGAGTATTTAAGGTGTTCTTAAATTTGGTGCCTTGGATGCCTGGTTGCATGCTTTTACCTCTGTTGTTGAAGGATTGTTTTTGGGTGGTTCCATGTTGGTGTGAATGCCTTTGGAGGTTAATTTTGATTCAAGGAATCCTTTGCCATTTAATTTGTGTTGCAATGTAATTGGGAACTTGTATTTTGTTGGTGAGTTGTGGAAGTTGATCTTCTTGGATTTCTGATTTATTTTGTATCAAAGTTGTTATGTGGTTTGGATGGAGTTGTTGACCTTTTTCTTAATGTATTCACTCATTATATTTGAATTGAAAATAGTTCTTGTGGCCTTGCAATTATTGTTGTCATTGCTATGTTGATGATTTTATAAAGGTGATTTGCGTACCACTATAAGGGGTTCTTGTGAGGAGAAAATTGAGGTCTCCCATGGAATACCTAGTTGGTGGCTTTTGGTTTTGTTAAGTGATTTTGTTGAATTGAAGGTTGATTTTCTTTTGCGTGTTCCTATTTGAGGTAACACCATTGTTGATTTGCAGATGGGTCTTGATGAATCTTTCCCTTTTATGGCTTTTCTGAGTTACTCTCATATTTGAGGAAATTTTATCCTTGTGTTGGAATTATTAGGGAAAAGCTTGTGTTGCTTCATTTCTACCCTTGTTTGTGGGTTTTCATTCTTTTGGCTTCCAGAGGCTTGAGATGATTGTCAGTTGATGTTCTTTCTCTTATGTTCCCTTGAGGTGGCAAGTGTTTTGGTATCTGGATTTTGAAAGGGTTGTACGAGAATTGTTGAGACTCTAATTTTGTACTTGTTAACGAGATGGGTAATGTCTCGCATGCTTTTATGTTGTGATTCTGTGTTCAAATTATGATGGTAAAACCCTTTGGTTTTTATGTTGTTGGGTCTCTAGGGAGAGTGGCTCCTCGTGGGGGCCGACGCCCCGTGTAAGGGGAAGGGCACAGGATAACCCACGAGTGAGTTGGTAATCAAGTGAAAACCTAATAATTAACTTAGGAGGGTTGGGTAGTAATATCATTATAAGATTTAAAATGGATGCCTCGTCTTCATTAGTGCTTTCGCAGACTAATGGAAGGCTGAGAAGTCTGTGGTTGGCAAGGTCGTAACCTTGTACTCATGAGAGGTTATCGGCTCCGCATGAGCTACCCTACGGTGCCGGTGCCTCAAGTAGGAGGAAGGGCCAGGATATCCATAGATGGGGGCCGGCGCCTCAGTTTGGAGGAAGGGCCAGGATAACCCATGTAGGCTATGCGATGACACTCTCCCCTAGTTGCCCATGTGTTTACTTTATTGTGTTCCTCTGGAAGTAGGTTATGGGAGTTGGTTTAGATTGTTGTTTGAATTGATTTAAATTGATTTATGATTATTGTTTGAATACATCTTTAGTATGTTTTGCGGTCTTGTATGATCTCATTTATATTTGATTTACAATCTTGTATCTTATGATACTGTGATATGATGTTATTGTATTATTTGATTGAAATTTGGAATTGTATTATGTTTATTAATTCAGTTTAATTTGGAAGTATTTCATGATCATCCTTTGATTACTTGTTTACTAGTCATTGCTTTAATTTATGTGATGGGATTTATGATTTTAAGTTAGTATGTTGACTCTTGTAATCCTTGAGTTTTATGATACTTTTGTATGTTGTTGAGTCTTGTGATTCCCTGTTTGGATGTTCTTGGTTGCGGTCTCTTTCTTGTTAGCTTCTAGCAAGGGGGGTGGGTCTTCAGACTCACATGGTCAGGTGGAACGTGCTAAGCACCCATTGGGTCCCCAGTCGAGGATCGAGAGGTGCGGATTGGTGCGGTTGCAGTGACTCCAAAGTTGTATCCGTCATGGAGCTAGTTTTCATCTATTCATTGTATCATGATTCTTGTTGTATGGTTTCCATGCATATTGGAAACACTTTTGTATCATTGTACTTCTTGAATATTGTATTGTAATGTAACATTAAACCTTATGTGGCTATTTGCAGTTGATATTCAATGTGTTAAGTTAATTCATGAATATGTTGTATTTATGTACTCAGATGGTTTCTTATCAATGATTATCATGTATACATTTGTTAATGTTTACTTTGTTATGAATTATATCTTTGGTTTTATTCTTTATTGTCGTTGTGTGGATCTCAGTCTCGTAATGACTCTTCGTGTACCCCAAGGGATGTATGTGCTAATGAATCTGTTTAAATGAAATTCATGTCATGTCTTAACGTGTATTACATGTATGTTATGTTATTAAAAAAAAATTTTTGTGCTGTGATTATTGTTTATTTGTCCTTTGGGGTTCGCATGACGGGGCGTTACAATCCTCACAAGATATTCTCTTCTGATTTTCAAATTTTAATATCTTGAAAAAGATAATTTATAATTATCACCAACATTATTTATTTAAATTAATTACTTACACCTTTTAATTAAATAATTTTAATTTACAATATTTAAATTCAAAATTACAATTACTCACAATTAATCATATCCAAAAAATATCATTAATTATTCCATATAAAGTAAAAATAAATTAAATAACAACTAACCATAATTAAAATAAATAAACAACAACAACCAATACAGAGACAAGGACAAAGACAAAACCATGACACAACAAGACTCACAATGAGGTGACGAACTTGGGACGGGGACACTTCCTTATCAACTCCCTTTTTCAACATCATACCCGTTGGGTTAATTTAATGCTTGCCCTATCCTACCGAAGTAGGTGGAATCAAGACTTTATTCCTGCAATTCTGCATACAACAAACGTCAAGTAACATGTAAATCTCCATTGCAGACACACCGTGAAGGGAAATCACAGGGTAGCAGGGCACTCGCAAGCGAGTGATGCTACTCCGTCTTTTCACCAAGAATCACTAACAAACACATTAGAAAACATAGCAACATAGAATCACAACATCATCACATATAATATTAAAGAAAACCATAACATAACCAAATAATCTAACCACCACATAATGTATCATAAATCATCATAATAATGTCAAATGCAACAAACCAACCAAACTATGAATCCACACACAACCAAGTCGGTGAACTAATCACCATCACAAACCAAGTATCAAACCAACACATAAGAGTATCAAAGAGTATCAGCAACATGAGGGGTATTACATCCTCCCCCCTATAATATGGCTTACTCCTAGAATCGAGTAAATAAATATGGGTAAGCCTCTCTTAAATGGGACACATCCTCCCATGTTGCCGAAGTATGGTCATTTGGGTCCCATTGAACATGCACCTGATCAATATCTCTACCCCTAAGGGTGAGTCTCTGATGCTGTAGCACGACCACAGGCTCGAGAGCTAGCTTCCTGTCCTTGACCCGTAGAGCATTCCAATCAAGTACGTGAGTAACATCAGGATAATATGGTCTAAGGACTAAAACATGAAAAACATCGTGAATCCGTGATAGGCTGGGTGGCAAGGCTAGGCGATAGGCAACAAGTCCAATCCTTTCTAACACCTCAAATGACCCTACAAAGTGAGGTGCAAGCTTAGAACCCTTTCCATAATGAATAGGGCTCTTATGTGGATGTGCTCGAAGAAACACTCGATCGCCAACTGCAAATTGCCGATCAATTCTATGTGCATCAACATACTTCTTCTAACTATCTTGAGCTACTACAAGATGCTCTCAGATGCGAGCTACCTGCTGTTCCATATCTTGAAGCATTTCGGGTCCAAGGAGAACCTTGTCCTCTAACCGATCCCAGCTCAAAGGGGTACGAAAAGGACGACCATATAAATCCTGAAAATGAGCCATGCTAATTGAACTATGGTAACCATTGTTATAGGAAAAGTTGACCAAGTGAAGATAATCTTCCCAACGTGATTGTTGGTCCATGACATACATGCGGAGCATATCCTCAAGCACCTGATTGACTCTCTCAGTCTGACCATCTATCTTTGGATGGTAGGCAGAACTAAAGTTCAATTGAGTCCCTAAGGACCGTTGCAAAGATGTCCATAGCACAGATGTGAATACCGGATCTTTGTCAGAAATGATTCTTCACGGTATTCCATGCAATCGAACAATGTCTTCCATGAAAACCTTGGCTACCAAAGAAGTAGTATAGGAAGATCAGATAGGAGAGAAATGGGATACCTTGGTTAGTCTGTCCATAGTGACCATGATAGCGTCGTGCTGCGTGGAGGACATAGGCAAGCCGACAATGAAATCCATAGAGATAATTTCCCACTTCCATTTTGGAACAAGATGAGGTTGCAACAAACCTATCGGATGATGATGCTCAACCTTAACCCTTTGACATTCTAGACATCTAGCCACAAAATTGGTGATATCACACTTCAATCCTGCCCAAAAATATAGTCAGCACAGATCCGCATACATTTTCTTAACTCAAGGATGTGTCAAATAAGGTGCCCGATGGGCTTAAGTCAAGATTAGGGTGTGAAGACCCTCTGTAGGAGGTACATACATTCAACCCGCATAATGCAATACACCATCAGAATCCAGTGAGTATCCAACATATTTTCCTTCTAGAGTTCTGCCCGACTCAATTTCAGATTTCACCTCTTGATACTAATTGTCTGAGGAGAGAACGGTGAGGATCTGACTCCTCAAATCAACCTCGAGAGCCACTGCAAGAATCTCATGTCTACTTTGGCTCAAAGCATCTGCCACCACATTCTCTTTGCCCTGGATATACTTTACTTCAAAATCCTATTCGCACAAGAATTCCATCCACCTTCTCTGCCTTGCATTTAGGTTTGGCTGTGTAAAGATGTATTGGAGACTACAATGATCTGTATGCAACTCGAACTGATGCCCTAAAAGGAAATATCTCCATCTTACCAAAGAATGAACCACAACGGCTAACTCAAGATCATGTGTGGGGTAATTCAATTCATGATCCTTAATTTTATGAGATTCATACACAATCACTTGCCCTTCTTGCATCAAAACGGCCCCTAAACCTTCCAAGGAAGCATCTATACATACTACAAATTCCCTCGTAGGATCCGGTATTGCCAAAATTGGTGCACTGGTTAGCTTTTCCTGAAGAGTCTGGAATGCTGACTGACATTGATCTGACCAAAGAAATTTCTTCCCCTTCCTCTGGAGAGAGGTAATGGGATGCACAATCCTAGAAAATCCTTGGACGAACTTCTGATAATAGCCTGTTAGTCCCATGAAACTGCAAATTTATGAGACATTCGTGGGTACAGGCCAATCAACAATGGCCTGAATCTTTGCAGGATCCATGAAAATTCCCTCACCTGAAATGACATGACCCAAATATTGAACTTTAATCTTATAGAATTCACACTTTTCCAGGTTGGCATACAACTGGTTGTCCCTTAAGCACTGTAGCACCTATCTTAGATGTTCCCCATGTTCCTCCATAGATTTGGAATAAATCAAAATGTCATTGAGAAACACAAGGAAGAATCTATCCAAATATGTTTGAAACACGCCATTCATTAAGCTCATGAAGATTGAAGGTGCATTTGTCAACCCAAACGACATCACAATGAACTCCTAATGTCCGTATCGAGTGAGAAATGTTGTTTTATGAATATCTAGTTCTGCAATCCGCAACTGATGATACCTTGATTTAAGATCAATCTTAGAAAATATCTTCGCTCCTTTTATTTGATTGAAAAGATCATCAATTCTGGGCAGGGGATATCGGTTCTTCACCGTTACTTTGTTCAACTGCCTATAATCAATACACAGATAGAGAGAACCATCCTTCTTTACAAATAGTACAGGTGCTCCCCAAGGGGAAACACTTGGGCGAATAAACCCCTTAGCCAACAACTCCTCCAATTGCAGGTGGAGTTCTTGAAGCTCCTGCATTGTCATCCGGTACGGAGCCCAAGATATAGGCTCAGCTCCAGGTACCAGATCAATCCTGAAATCTATATCCCACTTTGGTGGCATACCTAGTATCTCACTCAAAAAAACATCAAGAAACCCCTTAAGGAGTGGGTAATCATCTAATGAAACCCCTCGACTATCCTCTGACTCAAGATCACTCATTACTACTGCAAAAAGTTGACAACCCTACTGGAAATACCTTTTTAGTTGCATGGCAGAGATCATTCAAAATGAAATGGGCCTTTGAATACCCACAATCTCCACCTCCTTTCCAGAATCATCAACGTACCGCACTGCTTTACGGTGAAAGTCTATCATGGAATGGTGTGCACTCAACTGATCCATTCCCAAGACAACATCATACGAGTGAAGAGGTAGGATCTGAAGATCCACCTTAGTTGTCAATGCCCCTATATCCAGACTACAACCTTAAACAAGCTTCTCTACTACAACCTTTGACCCTGAGGCCAATTCAACCTACCATTTTACTCCTTTCCTAGATGCCACCAATCTACATCACTCTACTACTGAAGGAGATATAAAAGAGTCAGATGAA
Source organism: Sequoia sempervirens (assembly GCA_007258455.2). Taxonomy (NCBI): domain Eukaryota; kingdom Viridiplantae; phylum Streptophyta; class Pinopsida; order Cupressales; family Cupressaceae; genus Sequoia; species Sequoia sempervirens. The sequence goes on from VDFB02382093.1 coordinate 18,268, forward strand.
CTGGAATCAAAGAGTATGGAAATACTAGTGTCATGAAACACACCTGATGTCTCGATCATAGTACCCTAATATTCTACTTGATGATTGTCCACTACCACAAACACCTGATGTGCTCTACCCACATCACCCACTGTTGGCTCAGAAGTAGCTGGTCTTTGGCTAAAACCTGAAGTACTCCTTTGTGGACATTGTCTGGCAATATGTCCTCGCTGCCCACATGAGAAACAACATGTGCCTCACCCAAATCCTTTGACACTAGATGGTGCACTCGACTGCTGAAAACTACCTCGTGAAGGTGTTGACCGTGTGCTCTGTGCAGGCTACACAAAATGATCTGGTCTATTATGCTGCCAACTTCGGTTCTTCTTGTTCTAAGATCTATCTCCCTACTAAGACTGTGATTTTTTCTATTTGGGTTGTGACTGCTACTGCTGCTACGGACCACCCTTAGAGGGTGCCTGAAAATTCTTGGAAGACCCTGAAACTTGAGGCTGTCCACCTCTAGAACTAAAACCTGATGCTGGAACACTGCCAATCTGAACTCCTGTGTGTCCTCCCAATGCCATTGCCAAATTTTCTTCTACTAGCCAAGCCTTCTCAATCGCTACCTCCATTTTCTTTGGCTTGAAGACTCTAACTCCACCACTGATTCAACCATTTAATCCCTGAACAAAATGTTGAACCAACATTCCCTCATCATGACTGATTCCTGCATATTGTTTCAATTCATAGAATCGCTGCTCATATTGTTCAATAGACATTGACATCTGCTTAAGGTCATGAAACTCATTTTCCGTGCGTTGCCTCCAATGATCTAAAAGGAAGCGAGCCCTGAACTTGTCTAGAAATAGCTCCCATGTGGCCATGCTGATATCCAGATGTAACTTTTGCTCTCCCAGCCGCCACCAAGTGGATGCGAAGCCTCGCAGATGCATGACTGCATACCAAGCTTTGGTATTGCTACCATAGGGGTGCATCACGAAGCATCGATCCAAATCAATTAACCATGTTTCCACTTCCAGACCTCCTCTAGAACCATCAAATGTAGGCGGGTGTGCTCTCATCAAGTCTCTCATATGACCAGCTAGCACTACATCCTGATCTGTTGTTATTTCCCTTCGCCTTGGTGACCTTTCCCTTTCTCTCTCAACCTGCTACTCCTCCTTCGGTCTGGGTCCCAACCGATCAAGAATTTCCCCCAAAAGGTGCTGCAACTATCCATCTAAACTAGGTTGTTCTGGGTTCTGACCAACACCTAACAAATTGTTTTGAGGACTCTGTCATTCCTCATGCTCTAAACCATGGGAACTCGGTCGTGATGGAATTTGGCGGTTGGCTCCACGACCACCACCTCGGCCTATTTCTCGGCCATGACCTCTACCTCGAGGCATGATCCTACACAACAATGAGAGTTATGTAAGATCAAGAGTTAATGAAAAGGTTTCCTAACGAACACAGACTACCCAGAGAACCTAATGTTAGCAACCTTGGCTCTCATACCAAGTTGTAACGCCCCATCGCACAAACCCCAAAGGAACAACTAAAAAAATGAAACAATTTTTTTTATAACATAAGGAATGCACTTTAAGTATTCCAACATAACTAATGTTTCAAGTTGCACATCAAAATACCTTGGGGTACACGAGGTGACATTACCTAAACTATCCTATAACAAAGTTAATTGATGAACATTAAATTACCAATTACATAATCCATTCATTCACATATCATCATTAAAAAATTCATTAACGATAACCAAAATGATAAGAATAATCCATATAAAACCATACATGCAAATACAATAATTAATCATGAAGATATTAAGTACATATTTCCATAGATACAACATAACATCAATAGTATTTACAAATGGTAGTTCAAGAATGATTTACATGGTATGATAATACATTACATCAGTTTGATAGTACATCTCAATGAACACATATACAAAATTACATCATAGGTCTTCCCAACGCACGTGGGAATGATACATCAATACATAGAATACATCTACAATAAAAATATACATCTAGTAATATATGAATCTTGGATCAAGCTACATAAGAAAAACTCTGCATTGAATGGTACAATTGCATCCAAGGGGACCCAACGAGGTGCGTAGCACATTCCACCCAACCACCCCCATGCTGGGAGTAAACAAGGAAGGACCCCCGACCAAGCACATCTAAACAATAAGAGAAGACTAACTCTAGACATGAAAAGTAAGAGAATACAAGGTAACACAATATCAAAAGTCCTCTCACAAAACTTAACCACAATAAATCATCAAAACATAACAATAGACCACTTCCAGAGGATTTCAATAAAACAACTCAAAAGGAATGTTAGAGGAGAGTGTCATCACATGGCCTTACATGGATTATCTAGACAACCTATCACAAGGTACCGCCTCCATCTATGGTTATCCTGACAACCTATCTCAAGGCGTCGTTCCATAGGGTTACTCATGTGGAATTGTTAACCTCTTGTGAAGACGAGGCAACGATCTTGCCAACCACGGCCTTCTCAGCCCACCTTTAGCCTATGATAGCACTAACATGCGGACGATGCATCCATATTTATCTTATTAATTTTTAACTACCCACCCCCTAATTAATTACTTAGGTTATCATTGATTGCTCTAACTCTATTTGGGTTACCCTAACAGCCCCTTTGTGCGCCGGCCTCCACTTAGAGCCACTCTCCTTAGACACCCAAACCATAAAATCCAACACCAAGGAGTTGTACCACAAGAACACTAAACCAAAAAATGGAACATCTGCGAGGCATAACCATCTCGCCAAAATCAGATGAAACACATCCATAAAATGGTACAATCCATGTGTAAACTCAAATCACAACCATAGTCAAAACATAGGCCAAATGTCAAATTACAAGATCAAATATAAACATCAGTATCCCCACCTCTAGAAGTCCCTAATCAATGACTTAAGCTCCTTTAGAAGGATAAACTAACTCAAGGGTTTTCCCACATGACACAAAAACCAATAAAGAGAAAACCACAATAGATTCAACGAATAATCTCACGAGTAAACAATTGCGTTTAAACAACGCCATATAACACATTCCAATACACAATTTCATCAAATAAATAAATTTAGTTTACTCAAGAATATTCAATTTAATTTAAATCACAAAGTTTATTTCTAAGTTGCACGATTACACCATAACATTGCAATTTTTTAAAAATTATCAAATTAATTTATAATCACAGCATATAAAATCTTCTATATATATATATATAAATATATATATACCTATATATGCTTTTATGCGTATATACATATATATGTATATATATAAAATAAAAAATATATTAAAATTATTTTATAGAAACATATTATAAAATCATTAAAATAACTTATTGTTAAAATGACAATAGTATATAAATATATATATATATATATATTTATATATATATGTACACACATATATATTAATATATATAATAATCATAAAAAGTATTTTAAATAAATTTGAAACTTTAACAAATTTTTTTTTAAATAACACAAAAGCCACGTAGTCAAGGTACTGCGTACCTCCCTGTGGGGAGGCCGCAGTCCCCACTGGCTGCATACAATAGCCTTCGGTTGATGTGCACAGTCAGTGGTGACTGTGCGCAGCAGTACCATGGGGTCGGGGGTGGTACGGCCATCGCCGACCACTCCCCCCCATATAATATAATTTTTTATTTTATATTGAATTTTTATATATTTTATTCTTTTGTAAAACAAAAAAAA